>JAFEMH010008011.1:0-67519 GCA_022495995.1 Adenophora triphylla var. japonica | reverse complement strand
ACTCTCAGTTGTTCTTGTGGTATCCATAAATGAATCGAGGAGAATGGTCCCAAGAATGAGCCATTTTTCTAAACGGGAATCGAAGATCGATGGGGAGTTCATACAAAGTTCAAAGGAATTCATACTAAATATCCAAGAAATTCATACAAAATTCAAAGGAGTTCATACAACGTTCAAAGGAAAATCGAGTTATGAAGAAAAGCTTCGGGGTTAACAATGGCGGTGTTTCGATACTCCAAACCCTCGAAAAACCCTAGAAAAGGCAAAATTCTAAACAAAATGCATAAAAAGGGAGAAATATATATGCACGATTTTGAGAAAGTGGTCGGAATCACACTCGAGCGCCTTCACCGAAGGATTCAAGCTTAGCGGAGCTGGGATTGCGGTGTTCGCGGTGGTTTTCTTGCCTTTGCCCTCAAATAACACAAGTATGAAAAGATTAAAATGAGAAGGGTTTTGGTTTTTATACTCACCAAAATCGGGTCAAACCCGAAAGGAAAATGGGTCATGGGTATGGCGCCCCTAACATTTAATGCCGGCAACAACTTAGAGGCATGTCGGGGCCCGGGGGCCCACACTCTCATCATCATGGCAATAACCGGCGATTAACGAAACGGCGCTCTACGAAATGTCTCCCTACGCGTGGCAAAACACTGTTCGTATTCCATAAGCGAGGGACGAGATGACTTTCTCCTCGTCCTAGGTCGAGCTAGAAAGTCGAGGGCCGAGTGAACGGTATAAACCGAGATACGAACATGGGCTTGCCCGGAGTCGGGCCCAAATGGATTGGGCTATAAACATAATCCATATACAAGTTATGAGAAGCAATCATGGGCTTCCTCGGTCTCGTGCATCGTCATCAACAAAGCTAATCAAGGCCCAATATACAAGTATAAATGCAGATTACAGTGTCGAGGATACCCTCCTCGTATGCCGAGGTACCTCCTCGGCCCTAACATTATCAAAGGGATCATCATACCACTATTTCCTTGGCTCACCATGCTCCGAGAGGTCATAAATGACGTGGAGAGAAAAGTTCTTACCTCGACATATCTTCGTATGTTGAGGAGATAAAATCACGCGTCTCGGCATATTCACATGTCGGCGGATCATCGGTTGATGAGGAAGCAATATCATGCATCTCGGCTTACACACAAATGCCAAGATAAGACATTTATGTTCCTCGGCTATCTGACAATGATTGAACTGAGTCCTATTCAAACAGGATTCAACGGTTATTATCCTACACATTCGGGATTGTAACCATCTCACATCAATTCAAGTCAATCAATGACTCCTTAACGAGATATAATCCTCCTAGGATCATATCTTATCTCTTTACAAGTTCAATTCAACATGGATTCTATCAATCCATCCCTATAAATACAAGTCATATAGCACATTATTTGGTCGTTACTTTTTACATACGAAACTTCTGTCAATTTAGTTTCTCACCACAAAGCTGTGACTTACTCTCATGCTTAGGAGGGCTTTCGCCGGTCAAGCCCCGGCTTAGTTTCGTGTTTTTGTCTTATTTTCAGGCATATCAATCTCGGAGCAAGCGATCGCTTGGATTTGGGCTGATTTGACAATTTTGGCATCATCGGTCTATATCTTTTTGTTCATCCATGACTTGTTGGATGTTTTCTCTATGACAACTTTTGAAAATGCTAGCCCCAATGTTTTGGATCAAGCTTCCGTCGTTTGTATATAGTCGATTTCTAAACATTTGCTCTTGTTTTTAATGAAATGTTTTTGTTTGTTTCAAAAAAATTAAGAATACAAATTGATACTCGTCCATCCCACAAAAGTTATTGTTATTTTTTATTTTGGATCTCCACTAAAATTATATTTTTTTCAAAATAAATATTTTAAAATACATTTTTATTTAGTGAGACTCACTTGAATACTTATATCAACTATCCATTTACTATTTTTTTACTCCACCTTCTCTCCTATCCCAATTTTAATATTCACAACACATACACCATTTAACTTTTAAAATGTGTCAATTTGAATATTAAAAATGTAACTCGTTCACACAAACAAGCAATTTTAAAGATTCAATCTAACTTTTTAACACGTGCTTATATAAAGTAACGGCAGTATTTAGATTTATTGAAACCTAAGTGTTAAAAAGGGCTAGTGTGAGTGTTGAAATGTGTCAGAGTGTTGAAAATTGCTAGTTTGAGTGTTGAAAATGGTTAGTGTTAGTATTAAAAAAAGGCTAAACTGCTCCTTTGCTTAACTAAATTTTCACATTTTTTCAATGAGCTCACTTATGTAATTTTGGGTCCAATGTCCTCACTCAAATACGTAATTTTTTCAATGTTCTCACTCATATGACAGAATCGTTAGTTTTTTAACTGGTTTAACTCATGTGCAGTCATGTAACTAACCTTAGTTAAAAAATTAACGAATCAAACCTAAAAATTAACATGTTCCTAACTTTGTTTTGTTTAATTAAGGTCTATAGGGTTCAATCGGTGGAGTCTTGTTTAATTAAGTTGGATCATTGACCTTAAACAAAATGAAGTTAGGGTAATGCTAATTTTTAGGTCTAATTCGTTAAATTTTAACTGCGGGTTAGTCACGTTACTGCACATGACCTAAATTAGTTAAAAAAGAGGCATTTACAAAAAACTCATTTTATAAGTTCAATATTACAAAAAAAACACAAAAGTTTAATTTTACAAAAAACTACATCTTATTTTCCATAAACTACACTCATATTTTCGATTTTCCTATTAAGTCCTTTTCTCTCTGGTAACCTCCATTAAACCACTCCCTCCCCAAAAGCAAAAACTCATACAACGCACTACTCCATCAAATTAAAGACACGAAGAAATTTCTCTCTCTCCCACTCTCCATCCCCATTTTTCCCGACGACAACTACAGATTAAATCGCCGGAAAAATCACAAATCTAAGGTAATGCTTCTATTTTCAACTGATAAATGTGGTTTCTTATTATTATTATTTTTTTTTGAAATTTCTTCACTATTCTTCGTTTGAAATGATTTTGACCTAGATTTGTGTAAATGTTCGATTGATTGTGTTTCGATTTCTACAAACATCTGATAGATGTGTTTCGATTTTTACAAACGAGTTCATATAAACAGCGATATATGTAATTTATCAGTTATTTTGTTCAATTTCTATTGTTTGTGTTTCGATTTTTGATCTAGTTAATGATTATGTTTATTGCACATTTTGCAAATATTTTCATATAAACAACTGATAAGAGTGATTATCAGTTGTTTTGAAATGTTTACAGGCAAATTTTTGACATGAATATCACTTGTTTATTTAGTGACTATCAGTTGTTTGGTAAGAGTGAATATCAGTTGTTTGTTTTAGAATTTATGAAATAAACAATTGATAGTCACTCTTATCAGTTGTTGTGCATTTTCATTTGTGTAACATGTAATGAAAGTACAACTGATAAGAGTGAATATCAGTTGTTCGATTAAGTGTTTTTGTTCTCATATTTGTGAAATAAACAACTGATAGTCACTCTTATCAGTTGTTGTGCATTTTCATTTGTGTAACATTTTATGAAAACTACAACTGATACGAGTGAATATCAGTTGTTCGATTAAGTGATTTTGCTTTCATATTTGTGAAATATAAAACTGATAGTCACTTTTATCAGTTGTTGTGCATTTTCATTTGTGTAACATGTTTTGAAAAGTACAACTAAAAATAGTGAATATCAGTTGTTCGATTAAGTGATTTTGCTTTCATATTTGTGAAATATAAAACTGATAGTCACTCTTATCAGTTGTTGTGCATTTTCATTTGTGTAACATGCTATGAAAAGTACAACTGATAATAGTGAATATCGGTTATTGATTAAGTGTTTTTGTTTTATAACTTGTGAAATAAACAAGCGATAGTCACTTGTTATCGGTTGTTGTGCATTTTCATTTGTGTAACATGTTTTGAAAAGTACAGGCGATAAGAGTGAATATCGGTTATTCGATGCTTGATTTTGCTTTCATATTTGTGAAATAAACAACTGATAGTCACTCTTATCAGTTGTTGTGCATTTTCATTTGTGTAACATTTTATGAAAACTACAACTGATACGAGTGAATATCAGTTGTTCGATTAAGTGATTTTGCTTTCATATTTGTAAAATATAAAATTGATAGTCACTCTTATCAGTTGTTGTGCATTTTCATTTGTGTAACATGTTTTGAAAAGTACAGCGATAATAAGTGAATATATGTTGTTCGATTAAGTGATTTTTGCTTTCATTATTTGTGAAATATAAAACTTATAGTCACTCTTATCGGTTGTTATGCATTTTCATTTGTGTAACATGTTTTGAAAAGTACAGCGATAATAGTGAATATCGATTGTTCGATTAAGTGTTTTTGTTTTAGAATTTGTGAAATAAACAGCGATAGTCACTCTTATCAGTTGTTGTGCATTTTCATTTGTGTACATGTTATGAAAGTATAACTGATAAGAGTGAATATCCGTTGTTTGATTAAGTGTTTTTGTTCTCATATTTGTGAAACAAACAACTGATAAATGTTATTTCCCATTTAGATGGTTAAGAAACATGTTGTGAAGAGCGATGCTAAAGGGAAGAAGAAAAATAAGAAACAGAGATCTGGGAAAAGCCTTGTCTATCGATCAAACATTGAAGGTACCCTTAAGCTCATAAAGAAGTTAGAGTTAAGGGATAATCAGCTGCAGATGTTGAAGAAATCCCCCTTCTATAATATGTTAAATTCCCTAAAAATTAACAATGATATGCCAATTAGGAAAACTGATATGACAAGTCGTGACATTATTAGGTGCTTTGATCCTAAGAAAGGGAAGTTTAAGCTTGGGAAAAAATATGTAGACTTGACTGCTAATGATGTCAAGGTCATATTTGGGATTAAGTCTGGGGAAAAACCTTTGGTTTTTAAAAATAAAGGGTGTGTAGCAAAAAATTATGATTTAGTGCAAAGAAGGTTCAAGGATATTCCAAGAACTGTAAATAGTTGTAAGTACCCCAATCTGGATCACCCCCTTTCAAACACACGGGAAACACCGCAGACTCATCCACGCAGTCTCAGAGACCTCTCTCACTCAAAACCCTCTCAAAACCCTCTCAAACCCCCAACCAAACCAAGGGAGGAGCCTTCCTGGGATAAAAAGGGACAAAAGGACCTTTTGGGAATTTTCAGGAAATCAGAAAAGCAATTAAGGTCCGTACGGACCTCTTTGTGTCAATGATTACTAAATCCCCTTAAAGTCCACAATATTCCCTCAAATCCCGGAAGAAATGATTACTCCCCTGCAGAGTTGGTCCGTACGGACCTCTTTGCATGCAAGTTGGTCCGTACGGACCTCTTTGCATGCAAGATGGTCCGTACGGACCTTATTGCTCAGGGAACACCATCATTCCAGAATATTCTCCATCATTGCAGATTCCCTCAAATCGAGGAAATCCAAAATTACGGATAACCAAGAAGGTAAAGTACGGACCTCTTTGCTCGAAATTTTTACTATAAATAGAGGGCTTCCCCTCCTCATTTTCACACACCTCCCTCTTCTCTCTTCCTCCCTTAGCCTTCGGCTCCCCTCTAAGTCCTCTCGAGGCACTCCCGGCCCCTTTCGGATCCTTAGAGGCCTTTCGAGCCCCCTTGTGGTGCTCAGAAGCCTCCCAGCGCTCCCGAGACGCTCCGCGCTGCCCGAGGCACTCTCGAGGTACTCTGAGGCCCCTCGTGGTACTCCGAGGCCTTGCACAGTCTTTCCACGGTGTCCGGCTCTTTCAGAGTCAAACCGGCGATCCCAAACCACGCCGAAACTGCCCGAGTGACTCCTGCCACCACAACGCACGCCGAACCTGCCGAGTGATCCAGGCAATCCCCACGCACACCGAACCTGCGCCCGAGCACGCGGCCTACAACCTCAACTCACGCCGAAACTACGTCCGCGAGACAACCGGTCCCTCCGAAGCAATCCCGATCCATACCGGAACGCTACTTCGACCTCAACCACTATTCCCCAGCGGAGGAAGACGGAGGACACGAACCAACATTGGTAAGGCTTCCTTCCTATACTATTTCAATACATTTCCATACATAGCATACAATGTAGACATCCGATACAACATGCATTTTTAAAAGCACACACACACACACACAACATTTAAAGGATATTAGGGGTATCCGAAAGACTCGTTTTACGAGGCTACTCGGGTGAGCTCTAATATTCTAATATTCTCTTCCCGAGGGAGTCATCGACCTCAGAACTCAAAATCTCATCACACAAAAACGGTTTAAAATTATCTTTAAGCGATGCCCTTTTCAATGTTTTGGGCTTAATAAAAACGGCGTGGCGACTCTACAAATGCGAAAACAAACGGCGAGACACCTCCAACGCGAAAGACTGCCAGATGCCGGGGCCGCGAGGCCTTTCTCGGATCCGGGCTATTTCAGTTGGCGACTCTGCTGGGGATTGAATTGTTTTAAAAACTTTTAAACAAAACAAAAGATTTTTAAAACGATGATGAGGGTCAAACTTTCATTTTACCCCTTCCTTTAACTGTTGTGTGTGTGTGCACGTGCTTCGTTTTTATTTTACAAAAAAATGAAAAAAAAAAAATGCATCAATATACATACGTGCATACATTTAAAATTCTTCAAAAACTCCCGTTTTACTCGGAAAAAGAATTTTAGAGACCGCACACTACTCACTCTGCCTCGGTTACCGCACGCGCTACAGCGCTGCTTTGCCTCGGATACAGCTGCACACTACAACCCTTAACCGGAGTGGTCTCGGTTGCGATCCGTTTGGTCTTCCTAGGCCTCTTGGGCGCGCACGGGATCATTCCAAACATCCCATCCTAGCCGGCGTCAACCCCGCACGTTTGAGTCTTGAGTCACACTCTGTCCCGGACTCGGTTGGTTTTACCCGGTCCAGGTGTCATACAAGCCTGGATACATATACCATGCCGGCCATTTTACGAGTCAAGGCTCGGAACTCAAGATCCCTTGCGCAAGCAAAGCGATGAAAGGTCATGCTAAAATCTTGACCTGATCTTGATTTCGAAGCTACACCCGAACGATGTTAGTCCGGATATACATCCATGCTCGCATGACACCATGTCATCACGCCTTTGATACGTCGGCCATGACGATATGACCCAGCCAACGCCTAACGTCACGGATCCCTTGCGCAAGCAAGTAAAGAAGGTCATGCCGAACTCTTGACCTGATCTTGACTCGGTGGCCGGCTCGGTTCACTATTCACATGGCTAATGCATCAAAACGAACATGACAGGCTCGGTCCTTAGGTTCGATTTTCTTTTAGGCCGGTGGAAACCGCTTGCACTATAGGACCCTCGCACGGGCTGTCCACCTGGGATGTCGAAATACGGGTGCAAAACGAGGGGCTTATAGCCGCACGAGATGGTTTCAACGACCCGGGATCTAGCATAGTTGCGAAAAAAAAGAAGAAGCAATCTTTTCCAACCTACCTAGGATTACGAGAAATCTTGTTTTAAGTAAATTAAAACAACAAAAAAATCAAAAATAAAAGAAACGGAAGCCGCATGCCACGTGAGCTTTCCCCTTCTATCCCGTTAGGCCATTCTGTGTCTAAACCTTGCCCGTCACCCCCTTGCGGAACCAGAGTGGTTAAGAATACTGGAAGCCGCCTTTTCGATATCGAGGTCACGGTGGTCCGATAGCCCTTCCGGTTCAACGGTCCGCACCGTCCGCTACTCCCCGTGACGGGATCAACGGATAACGGTGAGGGAAACGGTACCCCGCCACTAAGGAATCTCCAGGACGATGGAGGAGGTGCTGCGAGCCTTCGAAACCATCAAGAAGCGCCAAGAGGAACGGCAAGCTGGATCGTAGACACCTTGCGTCTTCGAGGAACGATCAGCAGCTTCCCAACTGATGGAACCTTTGTTCTCATAGGACGAAGATATACCGGCTCCCAGGTTTCTCAAAGCTATCGGCGGGTCCCGCCTCCGCCAAGCTACGAGATCCCGGCAACGCAAAGCGGCTCTCGCTCAAAGATCCCCTCGGGCATCGGTCAGCGGCTCCGACATGCCCGCCTCGGATCGGTCGGTTTCCGGCTCTGCACATCAAGCTCATTACCAACAGCACACATACGTGCTGCTCCGCGAGATCCCAATGCATCTCGGTATCCCCGAGATTCAATCCTTTGCCTCTATACGAGCCTCGCAACCACAATCAAAAGTCCCCATTCTTACCGGGGACGGGCATCCGAGCGGATATCCCGACATCTCAAGTTTGCCACTGCTAGCACGCTAATTGGGGCTAACGAATCGTTTCCCAGGTTCCCAAACACAACCCTTAGCGGACCTGGCAATCACGCCCTCAACTTCAACACCCGGGGTATGGGTTGGTATACACTCAACTACCTCCCCAAGACTCCCGAATGGCGATCCCATCAACCAATCCACCCCCATCTTCGGTGTCCGTCACACAGAAAACGGTAACCCGCCTCGAGCAGTGATCCTCACATAGCTTGGTTGATCGAACGGATGAAAGACATGCAAGGCAAGCTAGCTAGTTCTCGGAAGGACTCCCTCACGCCTGCGATCCGAACAAAGTGGTCCCTCTCCCTCCAAAGTTCGGGATGCCGGAAATGGAAAAGTTTGACGGAACGAGAATGCCCAAAAACCCACATCGACACCTACGTCCTGGGTATGAGAGCCAAGGGGCAACCCCTCAGCGAGATGGCGAGATCATTTTCGGCATTCCCTCAAATCCACGGCACTAAGGTGGTTCCTCAATGTGAAGGCGTAAAACCGCTCCACGTGGGATCGGATCGGTGAAATCTTCTGGAGAAGTACCGCGCCAATCTTGAATGGGAAACAAACCGCCATGACACGCAAGCCACCGAACAAAGGATGACGAACCGAGTGGGCGAGTTCTACAAAAGATGGGCTGGAAGCTAAGCGAGATAATGGATCCACTTTCCAAAGAAGAGCGGATGGACATCTTCCATTCTGCCTCAAGCCATCTTTGAGGACCTTGATCGGCCACCATTTCTATCCGGATCTCCGTGCCATGGTCAACGCCGGGACAAAGTTTGAAAAGACTACGAGTCTTCAAAAGGCAACGGCAACCCCTGCCTCATCTTACCGCTATCGAACAAACTGGCAACTTCAACTCCTGCCCGACCAAAGGAAAGGAAGCGGCCAGGAACAGTGCACTACATTCGAACGGAGCTCAAGTAAACCGCGATCGGGCGGCCCCAAAGAATAGCAACCCCCTCGCTTCCCGCGGTTCCGGCATTTTGATAACACGGAAATGCCCTTGGAGTCAAGTATTTGAAGCTTTGGTGAAGCGAAATCTTCTCAAACCACTCGAGAATTTCCAACCGAAGACCCTCAAACCCAACATGAATATGAGCAAGCCTTGCGCCTTCCATAACTACCCGGCCACACCACCGACAATTGCTTCGTACTCAAGCGGGTGATTCGGGGGCTCATTGAGGAGGGAAAATTGGAACGCCCTCGTGGTCCCAATACCATTGGAAATCCATTCCCCAAACGACGGGGTAAACTCAATAGCCGTTGTGAAACTCCAAGCGAGCGAGACTCTGCAATTTCCGAAACCGTCAACATCTTTGTCCCGCTATGGCCGGGAGCGTGAAACAAGAGTCAAAAGGTCTCGTGACCAGGGAATTCCGACAAGAACGCCCAGGGCCACTGTCTCCC
The DNA here is from genome assembly GCA_022495995.1 of Adenophora triphylla var. japonica. Lineage (NCBI taxonomy): Eukaryota > Viridiplantae > Streptophyta > Magnoliopsida > Asterales > Campanulaceae > Adenophora > Adenophora triphylla. The sequence goes on along the minus strand of JAFEMH010008011.1, from coordinate 57,812 downwards.
TATGATCTTTGCCCCGGCCAAGGCATACAAATGGATGGATCGAACGTTCCCAGGACGAGGGGCCGAGTCAGCGGTAGCACGGGAAGCGGTTTAGCCTTCACGAGACGATGACTTGCCAATATGTGAGAATCGGCACTGTGAAGCCCTCCTCATCCTCATAAAGATAGAGATGTTCTTCCTCCCGAACGTCTTGATTGATAACGGCTCCGCGAGTCAACATCATCGCTTTAAGCACATTGAAACGACTCCGCATCGACCGTTCTGCGATAAGGCCTTCACCTCGGGTAATCCGAGCCTACGACTCCGTTGCACGACCAATCGTAGGAGTCATCAATTTGAGGATCAATTCGACGTACAAGCTGGAGTCGGTAGAGTTCCAAGTCGTGGAAATCAAACCCACCTTCCTTTATTGGGACGGCCTTGGATACATCGGATGAAAGCGGTATCATCTACTCTTCACCAATGCGTGAAATTCATCAATGCCAATGGAGCGATCGAAGTGATCCGCGGAAGCGGTGCAATGGCAAGTGCTTGGCCGGCAAGCTATGACCCGAAGAAGGTCCCGACATGACCGAATACTCTTCCCCAGATGATTCTCCTACCCTGTCCCGCTACGAAGTGGATCCTTACATCCACGCTCTAAGCCGCGACGAGCTAGAAATCGAAGAACTCATGGGACAGGATGACAACTCTGACATATGCGACTGTGAAGAATGCTTGAGAGAGGATCAAGAGATGGATACCCTAATGGAGATTGATCGAGGAGTAGACCCTTACTTCGCCGAAAACCCTCTTGCAAACTGGCTCATCACCGATCCCCCGGTACAAGACAACCCTCTGGCCGACACTCTCGGATCTTACGGGGACAGCCATCACAGCTTAGTTCAATTCAACATTCCGGTGTCCGACCTGGACGAACAATGGCGCAACCTCCTCCAAGGCTTAATCGGGGAAGGAGATATAGCATGTCCGCTCGAATCAGACATTGTAAACGTCGTCCAAGCAAAGATCCCAGATAAAGAAGCAGATTCTATGAAAGTGATCAACATCAGCAAGAATCCACTCCGAATCAGTGAATGCTTCGCCCTCCTAGAAGTAGCCCTCAGCGACTTCTATCATCAAAAACCCCCAAGGACTGGTGGCAACACTAATGGAGGGACATCATCAGGGGAGCAGCCAAAAACCTCCGCGATCTGGTTTGAAATCGAACCGCATGCAAGCTACTTTCCGGGACTCATGCCAAGGGAAGATTGGCCACCTGAACCAGCACCACTCCCTCTAGAGCTACAGCCATCCAAGAGTAATGAAGCCTGGTCCAATCCCTCGTTGCCTATAGTCTAGCTTCGAGTCTTGTTGTCTGTCTATTCACATCTTTTGAGTCTTTTGACGGCTTTACGCCCGACGATTGTGAATCTTTGGTCAACAATGTACAGTCTTCACGCTTTCAATAAAAGGTCCGACCTTCCTAAAAAAAAATCATTTCATTGCATCTTTAACAAATGATGACATTAACTAATCAAAACAGTTAAATTCATCTATACAAAAGGCAAACACATTAATTAAATAAATGCATCATCAAGCAAACATTTAAGCATGTTGTCAAACGAGAGAAAAACCGGGCCCAAGCTGCCGAGAAGGTTTTAATCACAACGATTTGCAAGATTGCTGAAGAGCCAAAGAGACGCAAGTCCGACGCCGTTTCCAGCACAAACCAGATCTTCCAATACCTCAAGAGCGGGGAAACCACCTTCATGAACAAGGAAGACCCACACACAGAAGGGGTCAAAACCAAGAGCATCATGGCCCTAAAACGCCTCGCCTCTCACTTCGTCATCCTCGGGGACATGCTATACAAGAAACGCTACCACGGGCCACTCCTACGCTGCGTCAGCCAAGAAGAAGCAGACAAGTTCATGAATGAAGTCCACAATGGGGCTTGCGGTCCCCACATGAATGCCAGAGCCCTGATGCAAATCATTCTCAGGATGGGCTACTATCGGATCTCCGTGGAGGCAGATTGCATCCACTTTGTCCGAAGCCGCGACAAGTGCCAACGGTTCTCCAACCTCAATCATCTACCTCCCCACGATCTCTACTGCATGACTACACCTTGGCCCTTTGCCACTGGGGAATTGACGTCATCGGGAAAATCGCTCCGCCAGCAAAGAACGGCCACGAGTTCATCTTAGTAGCCATCGACTACTTCACCAAATGGGTCGAAGCCAAGTCCTACAAGGTACTCACTTCCAAGAAGGTCGCGCATTTCCTCAAGGAAAACATCATATGCCGATACGGCATCCCAAATGAGGTCATATCGTACAACGGCTCACACTTCGAAGGGGAATTTGACTGCATAGCCGGCTGAATTCAAGATCACACGTCACAAATCTTCTCCCTACCGGCCACAAACAAACGGCGCCGTGGAAGCAAAGAAACAAAACCCTCGAACGGATCATCCGAAAAATGACCACCCGAGGACGAGATTGGCCCGAGAAGCCGCACCTTGCACTTTGGGGTTACCGCACATCGCCGTAATGTACCACGGGAGAAACCCCATTTGCCCCGACCTACGGGATGGAAGGTCCTTCCCATCGAGTGGAAATTCCCTCACTCCGAGTGCCGCTGGAAAATGACATCAACGAAGTCGAATGGCTCCGAAGCCGACACGACGAATTGGCTCACGCTAGGCGAGCGACGACTAAAGGCCATGGAACACGTCCGAGCCTATCAAAGCGGGATGGCTAGAGCTTTCGACAAGAAAGTCAAATCCCGAGACATCGGGGAAGGTGACCTTGTACTCAAAGAAAAGCCTCCCACTCGAACCAACCCACTGGGAAAATGGGAACCCACATGGATCGGCCCTTTCGTGGTTCAAAAGATCTTCTCCGGAGGCGCCATGAAGCTACCGTACCTAGAAGCGGCAATCCCTTCATGAATCCAATAACGGAAGCAAACTTCGCGAGATACTTCGCTCGAAGAAGAACAACTGTGCATCTCTTGGCACTCCATGTAGTGTCGAACTACGCACTGAGCCCTCTAGTCCGGGGAACGTAGGCAACCTTAATTGGTCCGGTCTAAAAATACACAAAAAGTCAAAGTTTGAATGTCAACCAAGACCTCCATCAAGCTCCGCACTTTTCAAGAACACGCCCCAGCTAGTCACCTTGACAAAGTCAAACGACGGCGGCAACATCAAAGGACATCCGAGGGTCACTCAAAGATCAAACGACCGACTCAGGATCGTTTCCAAGCCAGGGGCTTGTCTTCGCCCTCACGCGCTTCAAAAAAAAAAAAAAAAAGAGCTCGAGCAAGGGCTCACAAAAAAAAAATATAGAGAGCTCGAGCGGGCTCACAAAAAAAGAGCTCGAGCAAGGGCTCACAAAAAAAAAAAAAAACAAAGAAGCTCAAGCGAAGGCTGCGAAATTGAGGTCAAGAGCCCGACGCCAACAAGAGGCAAGGAAGCTACGAAAAGACCGTCAAAACGACTTGTCAAGGGAGCATTCAACCTCTCGGCCAAGCACAAAGCCTCGGCAAAGGGATTGCCGTCGGGGCCCAGGCTGCTTCGGTCCGCGAATGAAACGAGAAAAGTCCAAAGATGGACGCCGAGCAAAGTGCACAACGAAGCAAAGGCAAACAAGAGATCTTGCGTCTCGACAAAGCTTTAAAAGTAAATCACAAATCACTAACGGTTACAACATTTCTTGATGAGTTCAAGCACGGTCTACTCTCAAGTTCACAACATGCTAAAAGAACTGACTTAATACATTTAACTAATAATGTGTTTGCAATGCAATGAATGGATACCTAGGAGGTCATTCCGCGCCATCTGCGCTTGTCCCTCGCCATTTTTTCCTTTCTTCCCTCGTCCCAGGTGAGTCTTCTTTCGCTTCACGTGAACCAACTCGCGTCTCTCGGTCCGAGATCCGGGGTCCTCCCGAAGTAGAGTCAAATAATCCGGTAGCTCTCGGGGCTTCATTCGCCCGTGCTTCGGCTCGGATCTCCTCCCCTCGCGAGTGCGTAAAGAGGACCTCTCCCTGTCGGTCGGTCAACTCTAGTCTCGTAGTCAAACAAAGCGTCTCCGTCACATCCAAAGGGTCGGACCAGGCTTCGGCACTCCTAAGGCAATAGGCGCACGGCAGCCGGGTCCCGAGAATCGCTGCACGCCCTGCTCTCCAAGACCACTTGGGGCCCTTGACATGCTTTGCTCATACCGGGCCGGATCTTGAGTCGTCAATACAACGCTCCCCAGACGTCTAAGGAGTACCACGGGAGGGAAAGCGGAATACTTCCATACCCTCGAGACAATACAAGAAGGCACACAGAGCGCCATACAAGAGGAACTACTTCCGCGTAGCAAGGTCATCCCGGCCAACAAAGGCTCTGCTTCATCCCAAAGCTGCCGGAAACAAGCGACGGAATATAGAAGGAGGACCAAGACAAACCTGGAACTCGACAACGTAGGACCCTTCCTGCAAGATCCTCCTGGTCTCAATCCTCCCGGTCACGGAACCCACCGGCGGATCGATGCGTACCAAGGCTGTGCCATCCATCTCTCCCGGGCGGAGTGATCCATATCCAACACAAGAGGTCGGCGAGCAAATGACCACGGGCTAAACGGCGTCGGAGCCTCGGACATGGCTGAAGTCTCTCTCGCAGCCACAAGGTGAGCAAAACGGGGCTTCCCCCTCTCATAAAACGATCCCCGGTCGCCGGACGGTCGATACCATGAAGAGTCTCCCCCGGCACCAACGGGACAATATCCTCTCCCGGCTCTGCGGTGCCCTACCACATCTAGCAAAGCGCCATCACAAATGCCGGGAACGGACCGGAAAAAGCGTCGCTATCGTGCACAAAGCAAATACATCCCAAGAGACGTCACTCTCATCATCAACCATGAACCGCTCCGGCGGCTCGGAAATGTCGATATGACCCGAATCAAGGATCATGCCACTGCACTTCTTCCAACGAAGTATGAAGAAAGTCTCGCAAGCTTCACGCTCACAAAGAAGACTACCAACCAAAGGAAGCGAGATGGCCTCCACCTCCGGTCCTCCAATCAAAGCCCGAAAATCCTCAAAAGTGGGCACCATTTCATTGTAGGAGAAACAGTACACGTGCCTCCTAACGTCCCAGAACTTCGCGGCAGCCCGCAACAAATCCCAATCAGGAACCAACTCCTTAAAAGACCAAACCGAGCAAAGACGAAACCTTACCTCGAAAGCCCGTCTCTGATGCCTCATACGGCGCCGCATCCACGTTTTCAACTGCTCAAGGAAGTGTGCTTGCCTCTCCTGCGAAAGCCTCGGCAAAATTCTAGGGACGTACGAAGAATCCATGGCAAAAATGGAGGTTCCTAGAGAAAATGGGGAAGAAAGCTCGAAAATGGCTGCAAACAGAACCCATTTCCTCAGCAAACAGTACAAAAGCCACTGTCCTCAGCAAAACCTTGCTCCAAACAGCCCAAACACTGGCCAAAGCCATTCCCGGCAAACAAACACTACCCACAAACACACTCTCAGCTCACGTGGCATGTACAAAAAATAAAAAATAATAATAGCAACAATTTCTAGGACAAATCCCGGGAATCACAAAAATGACATTAAATCTTAAAATAAAATACTGTTTGCCATGCAAATACATGTGTTTTATTACAGGTACAAAAAAAAAATGTCTGTTGCTAAACAAAAAAAAAAGGGAGGGATATGAAAAGAGGGAAAGCAAATGAATACTAATCAGAATCCTCAGCATCATCATCCTCACCGAGGTCCTCCAAAGAAAAGTCGGGCATCCCAGCGAACTCGCCCGTCACATCCTCGTCGTCGGAATACCGAGCACCCGCCGGAGGCTCCCACGAAAAGTACTCAGAAGGATCAAATCCGGCGAAAGGATCGAAGAAAGAAGGCTCTGAGGAACCCTCACCCTGTGCGCCATGCGGAGGCATGAACTGATAAAAGGGCTGCTCCCTCGAAGGCCCTGCAGCTCCCGAAGACGTCCCGGCATCCATGCTATGCCGCCCCCTCAAAGGCCCCTCCTGCTGCGGCTCCGGCTCGGCTCTAGGCGGAGGAACGTCCACAGAATGCCTCGAAGGCATAGGCTCGTACGCTGGCACACGACGCGAAGACCGACAGGACACCTTCGACGCCATCTTCTTGGCGAAGGAGCGCATCGCCACGTACGCGAGTCGGCATATCGTAGGCTCTCCCGGGACTGCGCACCAACAAGCCAAGGAAACGCTCATCAAATACGGTTATACTCAACAACAAAAAGAAAAATGCGAGAAAAGATGCCAAGATGGAAAAGAGTCAGCACACTCACCGATCTGTCGGGCTCCACTCGGTATGCGGCGGGAGCTGCTTTCGGGCAGTACGAGACACCCTCCTCTCGATCCGTCCCGCGGACGTACGTGAAATCCGGCCCGGCATCGGAACCTGCAGGGGAGCTGCGGGCCGGCCTCTCTCTCCGCGCCGGCACTGCGGCGTCCTCAGCTTCCTCCTCACGAAGGCCCCGTACTCCTCTCCATACAGGATGAACTCCTCGGCGCCGACACCGCCAAGGTACCTCTCGAAGTCCAGCACATCCATGTCCCGGGAATCAAGCATCCCAAAGGGAGGGTCCCTCGGAGCCACGGGAAGCACACCGGGCCATGCTTTGCCCGGAAGACCCGCTCCCCGGATACATGACATCACAAGTCAAGCCCGCGGCATCTTCCGCCGCGCCGTCACCTCGGGAGCCCTCAAGCTCATCCCCCTCATACCGAGTCCACGGGAACAAGACAAACCCCTCACGGCTATCTCTCTCCGAGACGCTCCCTGCACATCCCGTGGCGATGGTGAGCTTCCCATTTGGTCCTCCTCTTCCTCGCCGTACGAGCCCATCCCGGCATAGCGGGGTGCGCGGCAACGGCCCTGGGATCCCTATCCCACGGGAAGCACTTTGGAAAACCTCATAAAACCACACTCGTGACAAAAACGAGAGAAGGCTCGGTGCAAAAGACAATGGAGAAATGACAGTTGCTAAATCAAGAAAAACGGCAAATAAACGCATACCTCGAGCAAAGTCAAAACAGGCCAACGGGCGCCACCCCAGGCTAAACCGGTCCAAGGAGAAGTAGAGCTCGGCCAAGCCTGCCTCGCCCCAAGCAATGTCGCAGACCCTATCTAGGTCAATCAAGCTCTCCAACAAAGCGAAGGGAGCTGCGGTCGCGTGGTTCGAGAACAGAGTCTCGGACAGTGCATACCACAAGAAGGAGCGCGCCAGCTGCTCCCATTGTCACTGGCCGGTACCCCGGATGTAGGCCCCAATACTGGCCGTGATCCTCATCTCCACGTCGCTGTACAGCATCCCCAGGCCCCTGCGAGGACGAGGCTCAAAGCCCAGCAGCTCGGTCAACACATCATCAGCTATCATATCCCTCCACCGCACCGGCTCTCCTTTGAAGGAGAGCCCGGTAATAGCAGCAAAATCAGTGGGCGTCACTGTCACCTCGCCCCAGCTCAGGTGGAAGGTGTGGGTGGTATCCCACCAATACTCAGATAAACCCAGGAAGACACTCTTGTTCTTCCTCGTGTCAGACACTCCAGCCAGGGTTCTCAACGAACACACCTAGGCCGGAAGCATAAACCGACCTCAGGGACTCGGCCTACCGTCCACGGAAATATCGGGCATCCGCTGCCATAGCTCCACAACAGCCTCGAGCGATCCCCGAGTCTTCATCCTCTTGGCCTTCCCGGCCATAAGCCCCGCATCCTGCAGGTAAACACAGCAAAGGTACGTCAATCACAGTACTTAATATAAAGGCACATATAACCCGTCACAAAACACGGCACATATTGCACATAATTTTCACATACATTATACATATAATTTTTCCATGTAACCCGTCACAAAACACGGCACACAATGCACATAATTTTCACATATATCATGCATATAATTTTTCCCATGCAGTCCGTCACAAAAACACGGCACACACTGTACACATTTTCTCAAAAGAAAAAAGGGGGGGGGGATTAAACCCTACACGACACATTTTCAAAAGAAAATCCGTCCCAACACGACACATATTGCACATATTTTCCCCACAAAGTCCGTCACCCAAAAACATGGCACACACGGCACGACACATATGCATAACACATTTTTCAAAAAAATCCGTCCCTACACGGCACACACTTTCACATATAACCCGTCACAAAACACGGCACATGTCACATTTTTTCACAAAAATTGTCACTACACGACAAACTTTTCTCATAATGTACATACATAAATAGCATACGGTACAAAACACCAAAGCATGCATTTCATTAGAGAGGCACTTTATTTTCACAAATAAGAGCTAATCTACACATTTCTGCACAAAATACACATACCCACAATTTTTGCATGTCCATTTTCAACAATTCATCAAGAATTTCACAAAAAGGCATAAAATAATAACAAAAAAAAATTCAAAAATGCGAAAAACTAAAACCTAGTTCTAGCATTCAAAAATTCGAGCAGGGAATCAAAACGGAACGGATTTCTTACCTCCCCGACGTTCATAGATCGACGATTGTGCACCTCCGGATTCGGATACAAAACATCCGGGTTCTTCGAAGATGGAACGAACGAGATCCAATTTCTTTGAAGCTCCATCCGTTGCTCGACCACCTCTTGACTGCGTTGACGACGACTCCTTCGAGATCCTTCAGCCATGGCAAGCAATTCAAGCAAAAAAATTTTTGATTTTGGTTAACAATGGAGGATTTTCTCTCTTTCTCTCTCTCTGGTTCACGCACGGAAGAAGAAGGAATGGGGAAGGGCTCGGCATTTAAACCTGGTCAAAACCTGGGAACTGTAAAAAACCAAGGTGGTCCGTACGGACCTCTTTGCAACCAGGTTGGTCCGTACGGACCTCTTTGCAAGGGGTGGCCAAATTACTTTCCTGCCCTTATAATCTTTGCCCCTGGCTGTCCTAAGGCCTTTTCCAGCAAATCCAAGTGCAGAATGGTCCTCGCCCACTTCAACGGCAATTCAACCACCGGCCGTCAGCGTAAGACCGGACCTCGCCCACTTCAACGGCAATTCAACCACCGGCCGTCAGCGTAAGACCGGACCTCGCCCACTTCAACGGCAAATCAACCACCGGCCGTCAGCGTAAGACCGGTCCTCGCCCACTTCAACGGCAATTCAACCACCGGCCGTCAGCGTAAGACCGGTCTCGCCACTTCAACGGCAATTAACCGCGGCCATCAACGTAAGACCGGTCCTCGCCCACTTCAACGGCAATTCAACCACCGGCAGTCAGATGTAAGCCCGAACCTCGCCCACTTCAACGGCAAATCAACCACCGGCCATCAGCGTAAGACCGGTCCTCGCCCACTTCAACGACAAATCAATCCCCGGCCATCAACGTAAGACCGGCCCTCGCCCACTTCAACGGCAATTCAACCACCGGCCGTCAGCGTAAGACCGGTCCTCGCCCACTTCAACGGCAAATCAATCCCCGGCCATCAACGTAAGATCGGCCCTCGCCCACTTCAACGGCAATTCAACCACCGGCCGTCAGCGTAAGACCGGTCCTCGCCCACTTCAACGGCAATTCAATCCCCGGCCATCAACGTAAGACCGGTCCTCGCCCGCCAGCGGCAATTCAACCACCGGCCGTCGGCGTAAGAGGTCCTCGCCCACTTCAACGGCAATTCAACCACCGGCCGTCAAGCGTAAGACCGGACCTCGCCCACTTCAACGGCAAATCAACCACCGGCCATCAGCGTAAGACCGGTCCTCGCCCACTTCAACGGCAATTCAACCACCGGCCGTCAGCGTAAGACCGGTCCTCGCCCACTTCAACGGCAATTCAATCCCCGGCCGTCAGCGTAAGACCGATCCTCGCCCACTTCAACGGCAATTCAACCACCGGCCGTCAGCGTAAGACCGGTCCTCTCGCCACTTAACGGCAATTCAATCCACCGGCTGCTGGGCGTAGTCGGCGTAAGACCGGTCCTCGCCCACTTCAACGGCAAATCAACCACCGGCCGTCAGCGTAAGACCGGACCTCGCCCACTTCAACGGCAAATCAACCACCGGCCATCAGCGTAAGACCGGTCCTCGCCCACTCCAACGGCAATCCAACCACCGCCCGCTCAACGGCAATTCAAGAAGGAGCCAACACCTCCCAGCACGAATCCCAAGGCACGAGACGCCTCCAAAACGCCCGACGACAATTCGAGAAGGAGCCAACACCTCCCAGCACGAATATCAAGGCACAAGACGCCTCCAAACGCTCAACGACAACTCAACCACTGGCCCTCAAAGGAGGTCCGAAATCATCTTCCCAACAGAAAAGGGCCCTTACAAGGTCACGCATCCCCAGCAATTCAAGCACCGGCCGTCAGATGTAAGCCCGAACTTCGCCCACTTCAACGGCAATTCAATCCCCGGCCATCAACGTGAGACTGGTCCTCGCCCACTTCAACGGCAAATCAATCCCCGGCCATCAAAGTAAGCCCGAGCTCCTCCCCCCAACAAGTCAAAGGGAAGTCATACAAGGCTGCATATCCCCAGCACCGGCCATCATCCTTGCCCGCTCAACGGCAAAACAGGCACAAGAAGGAGCCAACACCTCCGAGTACAAGTCCCAAGGCACGAAGCGCCTCCAAAAACGCCAAATGGTGAAGCAATCACCGACCGTCATCCTTGCCCACTTCAACGGCAGCTCAAACACCGGCAGTCATCGTAAGTCCAATCTTCTACTCAACAGGCAAAAACACAAAGGCATCTACGCCTCTCGAAGCACAAGGCAGCCACGCCTCCACAAATGCGGCTAGAAGACGATTCAAAGTCCTCGCGCATTACATCAAACTGCGGCTAGAAGACGATTCAAAGTCCTCGCGCATTACATCCCCAACTGCGGCTAGAAGACGATTCAAAGTCCTCGCGCATTACATCAAACTGCGACTAGAAGACGATTCAAAGTCCTCGCGCATTACATCCACAACTGCGGCTAGAAGACGATTCAAAGTCCTCCAGCGTGGCACCAACCGCCGCCAGATGACGATTCAAAGTCCTCCAGCGTGGCACCAACCGCCGCCAGATGACGATTCAAAGTCCTCCAGCGTGGCACCAACCGCCGCCAGATGACGATTCAAAGTCCTCCAGCGTGGCACCAACCGCAATCAGAAGACGATTCAGGTCCTCACTCTACCTCCAGCCCGGAAGGCTTTAAACCACTCGGTCCGGAAGACCGTATAAACCTCCCAAATGATTATCCCCGGCCCGGAAGGCCTTAAACCACCCGATTAGGAAAATCGTAAAATTTCAGGACACCACCACGTCCTCACAATTGACCTCGGCGGTCACCACATTTCAGGACACCACCACGTCCTTACCACTGACCTCGGCGGTCACACAACACTTCAGGGCACCACCACGCCCGCACTCACAAATTCACCACACCCGAACTACGACCAGGCTTGATTCCCGCCAGGGATACGTAGGAATCCTATCACAGGGTCCAGCCATCGACCTATACGGTCACCTAGGACACCACCACGTCCTCCACATTGACCTCGGCGGTCACCACATTTCAGGACACCACCACGTCCTTACCACTGATCTCGGCGGTCACACGACACTTCAGGGCACCACCACGCCCGCATTCACAAATTCACGACCTCGAACTACGACCAGTGCTTGATTCCTTGAGGATACGTAGGAATCCTATCACAGGGTCCAGCCATCGACCTATACGGTCACCTAGGACACCACCACGTCCTCCACATCGACCTATGCGGTCACCACATTTCAGGACACCACCACGTCCTTACCACTGACCTCGGCGGTCACACAACACTTCAGGGCACCACCACGCCCGCACTCACAAATTCACGACCTCTGAACTACGACCAGGCTTGATTCCCGCCAGGGATACGTAGGAATCCTATCACAGGGTCCAGCCATCGACCTATACGGTCACCTAGGACACCACCACGTCCTCCACATCGACCTATGCGGTCACCACATTTCAGACACCACCACGTCCTTACCGCGACCTCGGCGGTCACACAACACTTCGGGGCACCACCACGCCCGCACTCACAAATTCACGACCTCGAACTACGACTGTGCTTGATTCCCGCCGGGGATACGTAGGAATCCTATCACGGGTCCGGCCATCGACCTATGCGGTCACCCAGGGACACCACCACGCGTCCTTGGCGACCTCGGCGGTCACACAACACTTCGGGGCACCACCACGCCCGCATTCACAAAACACTCACCACACCCGAACTACGACCGGGCTTGATTCCCGCCGGGGATACGTAGGAATCCTATCACGGGGTCCGGCTATTGACCTAAACGGTCACACAAAAAAGGACACCACCACGTCCTCACATTGACCCTCACGGTCACTTCCTCTCCCAAAGACGCGATCCAGTTAGGACCCTTATCTTATCGGCGGCCCCACTTCTTTCATAAGTGACGTCGTCGAGGGCTTCGTAAGTACCCCAATCTGGATCACCCCCTTTCAAACACACGGGAAACACCGCGAGACTCATCCACGCAGTCTCGTAGACCTCTCTCACTCAAAACCCTCTCAAAACCCTCTCAAACCCCCAACCAAACCAAGGGAGGAGCCTTCCCGGGATAAAAAGGGACAAAAGGACCTTTTGGGAATTTTCAGAAATCGAAGAAAAGCAATTAAGGTCCGTACGGACCTCTTTGTGTCAATGATTACTAAATCCCCTTAAAGTCCACAATATTCCCTCAAATCCGGAAGAAATGATTACTCCCCTGCGAGTTGGTCCGTGCGGACCTCTTTGCATGCAAGTTGGTCCGATACGGACCTCTTTGCATGCAAGATGGTCCGTACGGACCTTATACTCGAGGAACACCATCATTCCAATATTCTCCATCATTGCGGATTCCCTCAAATCGAGGAAATCCAAAATTACGGATAACCAAGAAGGTCCGTACGGACCTCTTTGCTCCGAAATTTTTACTATAAATAGAGGGCTTCCCCTCCTCATTTCACACACCTCCCTCTTCTCTCTTCCTCCCTTAGCCTTCGGCTCCCCTCTAAGTCCTCTCGAGGCACTCCCGGCCCTTTCGAATCCTTTCGAGGCCTTCCGAGCCCCTTGTGGTGCTCAGAAGCCTCCCGAGCGCTCCCGAGACGCTCCCGCGCTGCCCGAGGCACTCTCGAGGTACTACGAGGCCCCTCGTGGTACTCCGAGGCCTTGCACTGGTCTTTCCACGGTGTCCCGGCTCTTTCCGAGTCAAACCGGCGATCCCAAACCACGCCGAAACTGCGCCCGAGTGACTCCTGCCACCACAACGCACGCCGAACCTGCCCGAGTGATCCCGACGATCCCCACGCACACCGAACCTGCCCCGAACGCATCCTACAACCTCAACTCACGCCGAAACTCTGTCCGCAGACAACCGGTCCCTCCCGAAGCAATCCCGATCCATATCGGAACGCTACTTCGACCTCAAACACTATTCCCCAGCGGAAGACAGACACGAACCAACATTGGTAAGGCTTCCTTCCTATACTATTTCAATACATTTCCATACATAGCATACAATGTAGACATCCGATACAGCATGCATTTTTAAAAGCACACACACACACACACAACATTTAAAGGATATTTAGGGGTATCCAAAAGACTCGTTTTACGAGGCTACTCGGGTGAGCTCTAATATTCTAATATTCTCTTCCCTGGGAGTCATCTGACCTCCGAACTCAAAATCTCATCACACAAAAACGGTTTAAAATTATCTTTAAACTGATGCCCTTTTTCAATGTTTTGGGCTTAATAAAAACGGCGTGGCGACTCTACAAATGCGAAAACAAACGGCGAGACACCTCCAACGCGAAAGACTGCCAGATGCCGGGGCCGCGAGGCCTTTCTCGGATCCGGGCTATTTCAATAGTGTTAAGGAGTTGTTAGTTGATCTTTGTGAGAGTGATGTGAAAGTTAATGTGGAAGATGTTGTCAGACTGTTGAATCTTTTTGTTATGTCAACCTTGTTCTTAGCCAACACAATTATTCACATCACTGCACCATTTTTTCCCTTGTGGAAAATTTGGATACCATGAAAGATTTCAAGTGGTCTTAAGCAATAGTGGATTATTTAATGAATTCAATCTGTGAAAACTACAGAGAACCAGAGAAGGTGAAAGGATGTGTTTTTGTGTTGTCGGTATGTAAAATGATATTTACGTTCTATTAATATTGTTTTCTTTTCAATTTAGCATACTAACAAGTATCATTATCCTATCATTTATACAGTATTAGTTCAGCGAACACACACCAATATTCGAACAAAAAAGGGAACTACTTCTTCCGAGGTTTTTAAAGTGGGAATTGCCGAAGAAGTTTGATGGGTTCAAAGAGTTACGCATCGATCCACTGAAGAGGGAAAATGTAAGTTTAAACCAAAAAAATACTAAAATATATTTATCAATTGTATGTTCATCAAGAATTTTTTGTGCTAAAAGTTTTGAAAAATGAACTGATATTCACATTTATCACTGTTGAAAGACAACTGATAAAGTGACTATCAGTTGTTTTTAAAGTGTTTTTGGGCTAAGAGGTTTGAGTAAACAATTGATAAGTACATTTATCAGTTTTGGAAAACAATTGATAAATGATAGTTATCAGTTGTTTTTAAGTGTTTTTGGGCTAGGTGTTTGGTTAAACAAATGATAAATGTTATTTATCATTTATTTTCAAGTGTTTTGGACAATAATAGTTTGAAAAATTAACAGATAAAAGTGATTATCAGTTGTTTTCTGGTAGCTATTTAAATAAATGGACAATTATTTTGAAGTTTTGTAACATTTTGATGTTAACTTTCAGGTCAAATAAAATGAGTTGGTTTTGAGCCGGGAAGAATCAATTATGCTTCATGATGATGAAAATGTAACGAGCGAAGAAGAAACTCAAGATGATGAAGTTGAGAAAGTTGAATATGTAAACAACGATGAAGAAACGGAAGATGATGCAGTTGAGAACTATAAAAAAATCAAAGCGGAAGAAGCGAAGATGATGCGGTTGGTGGGGGGGGATTTTCTTTTGGAATCTTTGAGGATAATGTTAATACAGTTGTTCATGAAGAAGATGAGATGGATTTGGATGATATGGCAACATCTTTGCTGGATGACCTTGTAAGAAAAGTAGAAGTGGACATGCCGCGTTTGGAAAAAGAAAAGTTGGAGAAGGAGAAGAAAAAGTTGGAAGGGGAGAATGATGAGTTGTTAAAAGTATATAGTAGGTTGGAAATGGAAAAAAGGGAAACTGAGGAGAAAAAAAAGAGTTAGAAAAAGAGAAGGAGGAGCTGATGAAGAAATGCAATAATGATACGAATATTATTGAAGAGTTGACACGGGTTAAAAACAATATGGCTCAAAGGTGTGATGAGTTGTCTAACTCAAATGTTGAATGTCAACAAAAGGAATCAAATATGTTGCTTGAGAAAATTGAAGGATTTGAAAAGGAACTGAGTGATGCTGGAAAAAGAATTAAAGATCTTGAAGAACAGCTATTGCAGAAGGAAATGGAAAACCAAACCCAAAAAAGAAAGATGGAAATGGGACATGAGGAGGAATTGAAAAGGTTGGAAGACGATGTTATTCTTTTAGGTGTACAATTGGAAGAACAGAAGACACTATTGAGTGAGAAAGAGTTATCTGCAAAAGAGATAATGATAAGTGTGCAGCTTTGGAATCTCAACTGAATGAAGCAAGAGCTGAGCTAAAAAAGAAAGAAGCTGAATCACATGAGAGCAAAGTAACTGGATCAATGGTCAAGAGGGTGAAGGAAAGAAAGAGGACTGAAAAAGTTGATGATGATTTTGTTTCATATCCAAAAAAGCTTAAAAAAGATGATGGCAACAAAGAAAAAAAAAGAAACAAATGAAACACAGATTGTTATCAAAGATGATCAACCAGTGGAGAAGAAGATTAAGGCGAAAAATGTTCGAAAACTGAAATTCAAGAAAGGTCATAGTAAAACGACAAAGCTCATCAATAAAAAATATATTGATCACTATCAAAGATTTTTGCTTGCTCTAACAAAGGAGTAAGTAAAAATTAACTTATTTTAAATTCTCTCTGATAAACTTTGTGTTAATATTTATTCTAACAGTTAATAAATGTTACTTCTTGCAGTGGGGGTGCATGGATAAAAGGACATTTGCTTATTACTGTGGAGGAATTATGGAAGGTAGCTCATGACGGATCAACTGATGTTGCGGTATGGTCTTTAATCTAAAATTGATATATACATAATAGTTAAAACTGATAGGCATATTTATCAGTTTAATAGATTGTATATGATATATTGTTAAATGACTGATAATTTTTTTTAACAGTTAATAGATGGATACATTGAGATAATGAAGAAGCAATATGAGGGCAAAGCCAAAACTTCGAGTTCACAAAATACCCATGTTGGAGTGATCACGGGAAATGCAATGGTAAAATTATCACTTATTTCAATTATTACAATTATTTTTATCACTTGTTAGTTTTATGTCTTTGTGGAATGTGTTGTGAAAACATAATTGATAAAAGTGATTACAATTGTTTTTTTTAGGGATTTAGTTCAAAATCTAAAATAAAAAACTGATAAATGACAACTAATATTCAATTTTATCAGTTGTTTCAATGTGCATTTGTGTAGTATGTGTTAATAAACAACTGATAGTCATTTTTATCAGTTGTTCTTATGTGCATTTGTTTCAATGTGCATTTGTGTAGTGAGTATGATTTAATAAACATCTGATAGTCACTTTTATCAGTTGTTTTTATGTGCATTTTTTCTATATGCATTTGTGTATTGATTATGTGTTAATAAACAACTGATAGTCACTTCTATCAGTTGTTTTTGTGCTATGATAAGAATGTAATAACTAAATGTTAATGTATGAGATTTTTTTCTCCTCTTGTTCATTGCAGGCATTTTTAGAAATAAATTACACAAATGTAATCAAGAAATCAATTGATGATGCTATTGAGATTTTTTTAAGAAAAGGCAACAGCGTTAGGTTTATCCTATTCCCGATACACACACTAGCAGTAGCCAGGTTGGCCGAGCATTGGACTCTACTATCACTTGATGTCAAAACAGGAGAATACAGGTTTTATAACTCTTATCATTCAAGGGTAGACAGCATAAAGGATCCCTATGCAGTTTATGCCAAACTGATGGTAATGTGATAACACATGTGATTTCATATTCAAATTTTGACTATCATGATTATTAATTACTTCCTTTTTTTTAATTTTATAGTATGACTATACAAGGAAGTTATTTATTGGAGAAGAGAAATCAACTCCTGAAGATACTCAAGTGGAGAAGTTCATTGAAGTTGAAAGCACGCCATAACAAATATCGGGCAGTCTTGATTGTGGAATGCATGTTCTGATGATGATAAAAGATTATTTTGATTATTCAGCTATCAGAACAAGCTATGAAAAATATGAAGTGAACCAGTTTCGAGCAAAAGTGTTTGAGGATTTTTTAGATGATGAGCATATTAGGAACATTTAATTCTGGTTAATGTTAGTTTATATTTGGTATTCAAATGCATATGGCTGGAAACTGTATTTTGTCATTGCAACCTAGATGCATAACTACTAGTTGTTAATGTACGTTGTTTTAAACTAGAATTTCTGAGTAATCGATGCCATATACTTTTATGTTGTTGGTGTTGCCATTTACAGTCCATATTTTTTGCTTGAGCAATAAGAGATGAATATCTCTTATTTGTGCATATTATAAACAACTGATAATTAACCTTATTAGTTGTTTTTATGTGTTGTTGGACTAAAAGGTTAGAGAAAACAATTTATATTCACAATTATCAGTTGTGGAAAAATAAACTGATTATAACATTTATTAGTGTTGAATGGCAACTGATAGTTATAATTTATCTGTTGTGGATGTTCTGTGACGTTTGGAAAAACAACTGATACTTATACTTGGTGAATCTCAATTGTTTATTAAGCCCATTGCACAAATACATATACAAAATAACTGATATTAAACTTATCAGTTGTTTTTTAGTTCTTTCAGGTTAAGAGGTTTGAGAAAACAACTGATAAGTACATTTATCAGTTGACTGGACCACAAGTAAGATCTATCAACAGACCTTTCACAAATGTGAAATATAATTAAAAACAATAAACAACTGCAATAACAATGAATTAATAACAGAGAATTAATGTATTTTTAGAATACGATATAAAGTACTATATCAATGGCTAACAATGTATGTATTAAAGAAAATTCAAAATTACTACATAGTTTTCTTGCAAGACTTCCGATTGTGGTTACCAACTTTCCCATAGCGACTGCACGTAATCTTTCTTTTTGTAATCTCACCCCTAGAAGGGATACGATTCTTTCTATGCCTTCCAGGAGGACGCCTTACGACCGGGGGGAGTATAACAGGTTTTTCAGTAGTAGGTGGTTCCCCAAACGACACATATGGGTGAATAGAATTAGCATAAGACTCTCTGAAGTAACTCGTATAAAAATATGGGTCAATGTATTCAATTGGATTATCCGTGGCTTTGTACAAAGCAGCTAAAGCATGAACGCAAGGGAAGCCATCTTGTTGCCACTTTCCACATGTACATGTATAATCTTCAATGTTAACAACCATTGTAGGAAAAGAATGTACTTCATACACGAACTTAGAAGAATCATATACTATCCACGGTCTTCCCATCTCAATATTCTCACTGTACCTCTTATCCATGAGTGGACACAACGTAGAGGTCCAACTAGCTGACTCTTCTCTACGCTTTGACATCTGCACCATTACCTTCAAGCGAATTTCATCTATAAGCTCCATAATAGGCAGTGAACGACCATCTTTGAACTGGGCATTAAAGGACTCAGCTGGAAGACATTTCCCTATATCGCATACCATTAAAATATGAATTTGCATAGTTTTCAGGGGGCAGGTTATCCAAGAATTGAGTGACATTTGTACCACCTTTAGCCTTCATTTTTTCTAATAAATCATGAAATAGCTCTCTTGTAGGGGCTTCTGCACACTCACTAAGTTTAAAACACATCTTCTTCTTAAGCCCTAGATGACATGCTTTCATCTTATCCTTTAAGTTGTTCTTCAAATGAACCATACAAAATGAATGAAAACAATCTGCCATGACAGCCTTAATTGTTGTAATAATACCTTGATGTCGATCTGAAACAAACGTCACAGCCCTTTCACCTATGACATGTTTAAGTTGTTCCATAAACCAAGTCCAATTTGCTGTATCTTCACCACCAACAATTGCAAATGCCAAGTTAAAAAGTCCTATATACATGAAAATAGGAAAATAAACAGGTTAAATTGCATTGAAATTGACTGCAGATGTGAAAAAGATATTTCAGTAAACAACTGATAAAACAAGATATCAATTGTTCACTGTTGAAGGACAAAATTTGCATGTAAACAGTTCAAAAGCGATATTCAATCTTATAAGTTGTACTTTCATAACATGTTACACAAATGCATATGCAAAACAACTGATAAGAGTGACTATCAGTTGTTCATGTCAAAAGGAATTAACAGTTGTTCATGTAAAAAGTTCAAAACAACTGATAATTACATATAAACAACTGATAAAACAAGTAATTCATACCAGAATTTCCGTCTTTATTTATTCTTTGCAAGTAGGGTCCCTTTGAATTTGCCATGGAGAAAAGTACCATCAACAAACAATAAAGGATGACAATATCAGAATCCTTTTATGCAAGCACCAAAAGAGACGAAACACCTCATAAAATGGCCAGTTTTTTGATCAGATTCAAGGAAAAACTTGTTGCTCGGATCCAACTGCTTCATTTTCCTAAAGTAACCTCTAAGGTTATCATAAGAGATGTATTCTTCTCTAAATACTACTTCCCTAGCTTTCTCAAGAGCATACCAAACAATTACCGTATGTAACATCAAATCCAAACCTAGTTTTAAGAGTTTTCAAAACTTCTGCTTTGCTCGAATTGATGGCTTACCTCGAACAATTTCAAGTATGGAATCTGATACAACATTAGAATTTACCCTACCACCTTTTCCACTACGATGCACATCCCCACATGTATGATTTGACTCAAACTTCTTTATATAAACAAATCCATTTGCATTCTCAATAGAGGCATGGATCCTCCAAGGACAATCTTTAGAAACTTTATGAATACATTCTGCAGTAACACGTTTCTTATCATTAGAAACAAAGTTAAACTTAAATCCAACCTCAGTAGCATACTTTCTTAATTTAATACGAAACTCAGTTATTCCCCCTTCGAAAACCTGCCCAACACCTTTTATATCCGTAGCCCACTTCTTAGTTAACAGATCCGTTTCATCATGGTGGAAAAAATTCACAGCAAGATCAAGACAACCATTATTGCTACTGTATTCAACCTCATTAGATGTAGTTCCACAAAAAATGGTAGACGATGAAGAATTATTTGCACAAATAAGCTCACCTTTTCTTTTAACCTGAATATCCATAGATTTGATGCCACTACGCACAACCATTATACCCATGTTCTTGTAATCATCTTCGCTATCAAGTACACATTTTATGTTCCCATGTAAAACATAAAACAAAGAGAGATTATCCCTATTCAATGACTCCCAACGTGAACATACAAACTCAACTATAGAATCATAAGAAGCAAACTGATTAAAGTTGCCTATAACGATCAAGCCCTTCATGCTTGAACAAAACAATATCAAAGAAACCATTGCAATGAGATGAAAGCTGCATATACAAAAAAAAAAAAAAAACAATTACAAAGCAGTAAAAAAAAGTGATAAATTATTATAGAAATTCAGACAAATTATAATCGAATGCAATATGATTCAGAAAACCACGAATTCTCTATGAAGAATGAGAGTTAATTTGTGAAGCTAAATAAACATACCTTTGTTCTACTTGAGATTCGGAATAAATCACTTCAGATCTGGAAATCAAAGTGATAATCGATGACAATGAGCTTAAATACTCAGATTGAATTGGAAATCAAACAATATCAACGATTAGATTGAAATTTTAAGCGAATTTGAAATATGAAAAAAAATCGCCATCGAAATCTCGCAGGAAGAGAAAATTATGCGCCGCCTGTTATGAAAAATTTAGAAACTAGGTTTATAAAGGAGGACCTGCGAGGAATTACAGAAAGTTATAATCCCCTCCGAGGTAAGAGAGTAAAGTTATTTGTAAATTCCATATTTAATGGAGTATTATTTTGCAGAAATGGAATTTACAAGTTTTTTTTTTGTAAATCTCGACTTTTTCAGTGACTTTTTTGTAAAAAGTCCTTAAAAAAATAACAATTTCGTCATAGGAGTGAGAGAATTGGAAAAATTACGTACTTGGATAAGGACATTAGACTCAATATTACATAAGTGAGCAAATTGAAAAAACGTGAAAATTTAGTTGTGCAAAATAGCAATTTGACCTATTGAAAAATGTAAGTGTAGTATTAAAAAAATTCGGTAAAAGTGTACAAAGTTCTCGTACGAGTTAAAAATACCAGTGTGAGTGTTAATAATTGAAATGAGTAAACAAACTTCAATAAATGTTTCTTTAGTTTTGAAAAAGCCGTCTTATTATAGTTGTATCGCAAAGTCAATTCAACATTGACTATAACTATATAAAGCATTCTTAAACAATTCTAAAACTTATATTGATTCATCATTAGAAATGCAGCAGTAACAAATTATAGAATTTTATAGCGATGATTAGATTCGCAAAAAAATTTTTGACCAAAATTGAATTGAGTTAACCAGAAAAATCAAGACAGATCTTGGAGCGAAAGGAATCAATGAGAAACAGGGGGAATCTAATACCCCCTTCATCTCATTTGAAAAAAAGCATAAAATAGTCTTTCATAGAGTTAAGAAAAGTGTATAGTGAAGTAAGTCTTATAAGTATAAAATGTGAGTTAGAAGAGAGAAAGTGAGGTAAAAAATAGTAAGGGGATAATTATTGTAATTATGACAATTGAGTTTTATGAATAAATAAATATTAAAAAAAATCCATTTTAGTATTGTGTCTTTTCAAATAGGATATCAAAATAGGAGTTTTGTGCCTTTTCATATAGAACGAAAGGAGTACTTGTTACCGTTGACTTCCTCCTCTCCCAAATTCTTTCATATAGAACGAAAGGAGTACTTGTTACCGTTGACTTCCTCCTCTCCCAAATTCAAAATAAGTTTTTGTAAGTGATTAATGATTTCGAATACACCGGAAAGAAAGTGGATAATAGTTTAATTGTTTCGGTGACTAATAATGTGTGTCTCAAAATATAAGCCGTATTTAATTTATCATATACTGTTTATATATAAACTTACATGATTAGAAATGTAAATCTCCTCCAACACTTCAACAACAACAACAACAACAAAGCCTTAGTCCCAAAATAATTTGGGGTCGGCTAACATGAATCCTCATATGTTATCGTGAAAAAAAAAATTAATTAAATTAAATTAAATTAAAAAAAATAATAATAATAAAAAAATAATAAAAAAATCAAATAAAAAAATCAAAAATCAAAAATAAAAAATAAAAAAAATCAAAAATCAAAAAATCAACCCCCCACATGGATTTTTGCCCTCCACTCCGGCCTCTTCAACACCATACTTTCATCCACTCCAAGTAAATTCATATCATTTTCAATTACTCTAATCCAAGTTTGTTTGGGTCTTCCCCTACCCCTCGCCATTTTATCATTTCTCCACTGTTCCGACCTCCTAACCGGTGCATCACTCGGTCTCCTTCTCACATGTCCAAACCACCGTAGATGATTTTCCCTCATTTTATCCTCAATGGGCGCAACTCCTCCAACACTTCTTTTATAAAAATTGAATAAAATACCCTTTTATTAGTTGACTTATTAATGTCACTATAACCACTTAACAAATCATTACATCATCACTTTAAGGATGTAATCATCAACTCTCTCTCTCTCTCTCTCTCTCTCTCTCTCTCTCTCTCTCTCTCTCTCTCTCTCTCTCTCTCTCTCTCTCTCTCTCTCTCTCTCTCTCTCTCTCTCTCTCTCTCTCTCTCTCTCTCTCTCTCCATTAATGATATGTAAGTGTTATGTATGTAGGTTTAGAACTCTTAGCTTTATCAACAACTAGTGTTACACCTGTGCGTTAATTGCACATACATGAAACTATTTCAAACAAAGTTAAATTTTAAGCAAATATCCATGTAAAAAATTATAGATGAAAGATGAAAATAATAATTCATCCGTCCCACCTGAGATTGCAATAAATATTTACAAAAAAGTTAAATATATTTATAGTTTATAGTTTATAAGGACTATTATAATTAAGGTATAATTTTAATTTAAATAAATGGGTTTAATAATTAATTATTAGTAACAAATTTTAATTTTTTTTAAAAAATATTACATTTTTTTAAACAAATTGACTATTTATTCATGTTACCTCAAGTGAATTGCAAAATTTAGAACTATTAAGAGGCCCAATAAGTGAGCCAACATCTCTTGTGGCCATAAACATCATCCTCAACACTACTCTCTTTCTCGCATTCTAACAACCATCATAAATTTTACCACAGAAATCAACAATCTCAATGATATACACTTGCTCCCAATAGTATCATAAAACCCTCAACATAGCGGCAATTTTAGATGACAAAAATAAATAACCGTTAATATTCGTTGGTTTTCAAGGAAAATTCTTGTTGTGGGATTTTAGCTTAGGCTATTGAAATCAATTAATAACAATTTTTCTATGTCATTTCGAGCTTTCAATTGGGGTATTCTCGGATTTTTTTTTTTTTGAATTAATTATTAATGACTTGGAATTTTTTAAGATTTTGCACTTATTTCATCTTATTTATGATTGATTTTAAGAATTTTCGTGGTGTATTATAGTTGCATATATATTTCGAGATCTAAATTAGGATAATTTTTATTTTTCCAAAATTCTGTCTAACCAGGTGTATATATTATTTTTTACAATTATAGGTTACAATTTTATATGCTACAATTGTTATATTATTTTTTGTCTATTATTTTCCGACCATTATTTCATGATATTTATAATCAGTTTATAAATAATTAAGTAATTTATTGTATTCCAGTAAATATTTTAAGATTCAAATTTAGAAGATTACTCTTTTCCCAAAAAACTTATAATCTTTCATATATTTAATCATTTATGTGAATATTTTATTTAATTGATCAATTTGAAATTTTTTAGATTCAAAATCTTGCCGAAAGAATACATCTGTATAATGATTCAATAATAAACTTCTGCAATATTTCGATTCAACATTAATTGTATCTGTGTATAGTACGGAGTATTAATTTTTTTTTTGTACCACAATATTAATTGTTTTAATCCTAAACTATTTTGAATGCAATGGTAGTAATCATTTATTGTGTTGAATGTTTAAATTAAATAAATTTAATTATCTATTCATAAATGCTCAGAATGCTCAAAAATTAATTATATAATTAATGTTACATTTATTTAACATTGACTGAATTATTGAGAAAATGTATCTAGACAATATATATATATATATATATATATATATATATATATATATATATATATATATATATATATATATATATATATATATATATATATATATATATCACTTTCTGAAGAAAAAAAGAACAAAATCATGTATCTGCAAATTCACTAAAATTCAATTGGAAAATAAAATTTAAAAACAATATAATAAATAATAACTTTGAAAATTCATTTATTTTAAAGTAAGATGTATTAAAGGTAATCCTGTTAAAACATTGATTGATTGATTAAAATTATGATGAATTTAGTAGATATACAAAAATTATAGTGACAATAGACATTTTCATTGAGAAATCTTTCATTAATTTTTTATGGAAAAATTCCCCTTTACCCACACATTTTAGATCTTATCCCATCAAAACCCAACCCAAATAAAAAAAGACAATCTCCTTTTTTATTCCAAATCAATATCCCTTAAAACCCCATATGCTATGAGTCGGCCCTAATTATTAACGGAAGGGAGTATTTCGTTTAATGTTTCCGTCTGAGAGTTATCAAGAGCAATGACGATCTCCTCTTTCGAGCCGCTTCTTCTCAAGCTCTATTTTCCGCCATTGAAGACCTCCTCAAGCTCGATTTGATTCTACAATTGAATCCTTCCCTAAATCCAAGAAGAAAAGGTATTAGATCTGGTGAATATTTTAATTAAATCTAAAATCGATTTTGGTTGAATTTTGATTATAAAAATCAATATTTTTAGTTTTTGATGATATATCAACTTATTTTATAAATAATGAATAGTTCTATTGAATGTTTTACTTGTAAAATAGCAATTAATTGAAATTTTTCTTCAAAATCTTGATTGTGTTGCTCTCTGCTCTCGATTATTTCATTTTTTTATGATTTATCAACGTGTTTTGTTATTGTTGAACATTTTTAGGTAATTTCTGTATATATATATATATATATATATATATATATATATATATATATATATATATATATATATATATATATATATATATATATATATATATATATATATATATACTACGTTAACCTGTCTCTGTTTAGTCTTTTTGTTTATGTGTTATTCAATTTGAAATAATTAGGTCTTATATCGAAAGGGTATAAGATGCTATAAGACCTACTAGTAGACTTACACCCCGAATTAATTATTGATATTTTTTGCGTAATATTTTCTTTTTATCTGATATTGTGATGGAGTCTGATGTGATTGTACTGTTGTATAAGAGGAAGATGACATGTCGTCGATTGTGAAAAACAAGGATACCATGATAAAAGATGATGCAAGGAGCCATTACGTAAAAGGAAAACACTCTCTATGTCATACATTTTAGCTGGAAACGGTCTTGTATGTTGGTTAGAGGAGAAGTTACAAAGAGAAAGATGACATGTTGTCGATGTGGAAAGAAGGATACCATAATAATCTAACTAGAACACCGGAACATGTCCTATACCAAGATTATATGTTGTTACTAGGTTCAATCAATTTAATTTCTATGAATCTATTGTTGGTACTGTTGTATAAGAACATCAAGTGATCTTATAGATATAAGATATATTGTTGTTTATGATGTTGTAGATGACTTATAGCAGGTCTTATACCTTTTGCTATAAGACCTCTTATTAGTGTTGTTGTTTATGTTGTTTTTGATGGTATAAGACCAGGTGTTATTATTCTTACAATTTGTGTATGACTAATAATAGGTCTTATACCTGTTACTATAAGACCTCTTATTAGTGTTTTAACAGTTTATTGTTGATCCTATACCAGTTGCTATAGGACCAATTAAAGGGCTTATATCTTTGTATATGATGTTGCCAGGTCCTATACCAGTTGTTATAGGACCAATTAAAGGGCTTATAGCTTTGTATATGATATTGACAGGTCCTATACCAATTGCTATAGGACCATTCAAAGGTCTTATTGCTTTGTATATGATGTTGCCAGGTCCTATACCAGTTGCTATAGAACCAATTAAAGGGCTTATAGCTTTGTATATGATATTGACAGGTCCTATACCAATTGCTATAGGACCATTCAAAGGTCTTATAGCTTTGTATATGATATTGACAGATCCTATAACAATTGCTATAGGACCAATTAAAGGGGTTATAGCTTTGTATATGATGTTGCCAGGTCCTATATCAGTTGCTATAGGACCATTCAAAGTTCTTATTGCTTTGTATATGATGTTGGCAGGACCTATACCAATTGCTATAGGACCAATTAAAGGGCTTATAGTTTTGTATATGATGTTGGCAGGTTCTATACCCATTGCTATAGGAACAATTAAAGGGCTTATAGCTTTGTATATGATGTTGCCAAGTCCTATACCAATTGCTATAGGACCAATTAAAGGGCTTATAGCTTTGTATATGATGTTGCCAGGTCCTATACCAGTT
This sequence comes from Adenophora triphylla var. japonica, assembly GCA_022495995.1. Lineage (NCBI taxonomy): Eukaryota > Viridiplantae > Streptophyta > Magnoliopsida > Asterales > Campanulaceae > Adenophora > Adenophora triphylla. The sequence continues at coordinate 30,848 of JAFEMH010008011.1, read as the reverse complement.
GCTATAGGACCAAATAAGGGGTTTATAGCATTGTATTTGATGTTGTCAGGTCCTATACCAATTGCTATAGGACCAATTAAGTGGCTTATAGCTTTGTATATAATATTGACAGGTCATATACCAATTGCTATGGGACCATTCAAAGGTCTTATTGCTTTGTATATGATGTTGCCAGGTTCTATACCAGTTGCTATAGGACCAATTAAAGGGCTTATAGCTTTGTATATGATATTGACAGGTCCTATACCAATTGCTATAGGACCATTCAAAGGTCTTATAGCTTTGTATATGATATTGACAGATCCTATAACAATTGCTATATGACCAATTAAAGGGCTTATAGCTTTGTATATGATGTTGGCATGTCCTATACCCATTGCTATAGGAACAATTAAAGGGCTTATAGCTTTGTATATGATGTTGCCAGGTCCTATACCAATTGCAATAGGACCAATTAAAGGGCTTATAGCTTTGAATGGTCATATAGCAAGTGATATAGGACCTTCAACTTGATTTACAAAGACGGGTCGAGATGAGTAACAAAGAAAGTGATGAAAAGTAAATACGGAACGAACATCAATTATTCATCAAAAAAATCAAAAATTCTGAGTAAAAAAATATTCATTTAATAAGAGTTATAGGACCTGGAATAGGTCCTTTACCACATTAACAAAAAAAAAAAAAAAATCAAATTTAGGTTTAAAATTGGTACATAATTGATTTGTTTAAACCAGGTAAAAACGAGTATGTGCACAAAAAAAAAATCTGATACCTAATTTTTTTTCGATTGACGCAGAGTTTCAACGGAGGTTATCAATGTCTTCAAAGAGACCTAAATTAGGCTTCAATAGCTTCGATTGAGGCTTCAATGATGTCGATTAGGGTTTGATTTTGGTCGGGAGAGTGATTCGCACCGGTTAGAGAGAGAATGAGAGGGTTTTTTGATGGTTTTGATTTTTTTGATAATGAGAGGCTACGTGAGGTTACGGAAAATTAACAGCGCTTATGGTCCGTTAAGATTGGGGTTTAGTGAGATTTTCATCTCAATGGGTTAAAATAGCTTATTAATCTGGATTATGGGTTTAAGAGTCCTTGACTTATTTTTTATTTAGACATATTATCTAAGTTATAGCTGGCATAGGAAAAATGACGACATTCCCTCCAATAATAATGACGGGCCCCCAAGATTTTCGTATAGACTTCATTTTTTTCTCTTTTTTACCTTTACGTGGATAATTAATTTGTACTGGAAAAAATAAGTTGACAGAAGTGCAGACAACTAAATGAAAATGTGATTTAATTATTTTTAAGATAATTTTAATGATTTAATAATATTCATAATAATTTTGTTAGATTAATTTATTATGTACTCCCTACGTTTCAAAATGTTTGTCCCATTTGACTTTTTTGTTGAACTTTGACTACAAATTTATGAGAGATTAATCATGTTCATGAAATTCTAAAAGTTATTGTTGATAATATTATTAATGGTGAATCAATAGGAATTTTTAGAATTTCATGAACATAATTAAATTGTCATATATTTGTGGTCAAAGTTCAACAAAAAAAGTCAAATGGGACAAACATTTTGGGACGGAGGGAGTATTATAAAATTATTTTTCTATTATTTGGTATGTATTTTTTAGTTGATTTGACAAAATTATTTAGTAGTGCGTTTATCGCATGAGTGTATCACTAGTTGTTTTTAATAAATGAATTTTACATGTTAGTATATTACTTGTCTAATGATTAAAGAGGCTTTGACCAATTAGTCCCTCACCCAAATAAAAACTACCTTTAAGGACTAACATTATCAAAACAGCCAAAAAGTCCCTTAGTTTTTTCTAGACCAAATTGCCCCTCAAACCCCCCTCTCTCTCTCTCACGCTTGACACGGACGGATCGTTCCTTGCCTGCTTTCTTTCTCTCTCCTTTTCTCTCTCTTCCTTTTTTTTCTCTTAAATTTTTAAAATGCAATATCTCACAATTTAAAAGTCGAAAAAATTATCTGAAATCACTGTTTTAATCTCATCGCCAAGACGAATCAAACAAGTTTACTCATCATATATTTCAAATTTTATAAATAAAATAAAATTATTTTTCAACAACTGTAAAATAGACCTCACTGTTGTTCTATAAAAGAATGACATAAAAACAATGAAATCTATCACACAGTTATGCACACTAACTGAGAAATTGATCTCAACAATCATAACTGAGAAATTGACCTCACAGTTGTACACAAACAGTCATAAACAACTGCTAAATAACGGGTAAACCATACATACTAAGTAGCAAAATAACTGTGAAATTGATCTCACAGTTCTCAGTTTAGAAAGGTCAAAAACCAAACCATTTCACATTCATAAATAACTGTGAAACTAACTTCACAGTTTTAGAAGTGTGAAAAATATTTCACAGTTATTCACATCACAACCAACAACTGTGAAATAGACCTCAATGTTGTTCTAAAAAAGAATGACATAAAAACAGTGAAATCAATCACACAGTTATGCAAAATAACTGAGAAAGTGACCTCAACACTCATAACTATAACTGATAAATTGACTTCACAGTTGTGCACAAACATAATTCTCAGCTTGAAAATGTGCAAATCATTACACAATTATGCACAATAACTGTGAAAATCATTACACAATTATTTACATCAAACCCAACAACCGTGAAACTTGTTCTACAGTTTTCCTAAAGTAATGACATAAAAATAACTGTGAAATGAAATTCACAGTTATGCATAATAACTGTGAAAATCATTACACAGTTATTTACATTAAATCCAACAACCGTGAAACTTGTTCTACAGTTGTCCTAAAGGAATGCCATAAAAATAACTGTGAAATGGAATTCACAGTTATGCACAATAACTGTGAAAGTGACCTCAACAATCAAAACTGAGAAATTGACCTCAACAATCATAACTGAGAAATTGACCTCACAGTTGTGCACAACCAATCAACCCTATACTATTACAATTGTTTAAGAGAAACAATCACGAGGGGGACAACCAATCACCATAGTGAATTGGAGCCTAACCCTCAACCCTATACTATTACAATTGTTTAAGAGAAACATAAACCTATCTATATCCCTATTACAATCAACAACAAATGAAAGCTAACTATCTATCATTACAGATACTATACAAACATAAACCCTATACACATGTTCAATATTCCAAAGCCTTGTACACATGTCCTCTCTATACACCATGAACATTGAACAATACTGCCATTTCCAACAACCAGCTGAACCAAGCAATAACAACACATGCTGCCAATAGCCAAAAATCACATCTGAAAAGTGTATACCTGATTCATTGCTTACCATTGAAATTTCCCACGTATTCCACATTTCCATATAAATGGAAACCAATCCCAGCAATATTACCAATTGCTGCCAATACTCAGCTAGCAGATCTGAATGAAAAAAAAGAAATATACCTGCATTTTCTGAACTGCGGTAGAGTACTATGCAGTCTTTATATACTCTACTTAAACAATGATTACATCAATAAATAGGACAAAGAAACAAATAATCAATGAACTTATGCACTTGAAAATGCCCAGAATGTGAAATCAAATGCTCAATTCGACTCTAATGCTGTGGTTGAAAGTACGCGTCCAAGCCAGAGTTTATGCGAGCTTCAATTTCAGTTCAATGGATTGAAATTTACACACAGTTATAGAGAGAGCGGAGAGGTAACAGAAGAGTGAGAGGAAAGAGATTATTCACCGGAGATGCATAAGTACAACTAATGAAGAAGCACTAACCGCAGGGTGTCCTTTGAGGGTTCCTCCACCAAAACTGAAAGCTGCGACAAGACTTTTAGGCTTTTTGCTTTCATTAACGTAAGCAATCTGCAGAACATCTGCAATCAACAATTCAAAAAACAATGTTTTAGAGCCTAAGCAAATGTGAGCACAAGAAACAACCTTAAAACAATACTCTATTCTGCTCCTTCTATTTTGGGTCATGGAGCAGAACATCTGCAATCAACAATGTTTTAGAGCCTAGGCAAATGTGAGCAACAATTCAAAGCTTAACTATCAAAATCACAATGCAAACAGAGTAGCATGAAAACATCAATAAGAAAGAACAAAGAGAAATAATCTGATATCTTACAGTATTAACAATCTGAATTTAATAATAGTTGTTCACTAAGTTAACCCACAAAACGGAAGCATGATTAAAAACAACCACGAAACCACACTTCTTTCCGGCATTTCATCAAACACTTCCCGCGCATCATCCAAGCACCCGCAAGACGCATAAACATGAAAAACAATATTTCAAAGACAGTTCTCAGTTCACAGCCCCCCACCTCAAAAAATAAATGCAATGACCCTGTGCAAATTTAACTACATCCACTTTCTCATAACTAAATTTCACTCTACATAAGTTTGCAAATTTCACACTCTAGATAAGAGAAAAATACAAGATCAGCGGGTAAAGAGTCAACCTTTCTAGCCAAGAAAAAATAATTAATTAACATAATGCTATCAATACCAAGTAAGAAGTATACCAAAAGAAAATACCTGAATGAAATGTAATCTGACTGATTAGCGAAAGTGATGATCTGTTTTGTATCAGGCTTCAAAATCTCCAAACCCATCATCCAGAGATTGTGTGAAATCGTCCAAGAATAGTGAATCGAGCTCCATTCCCAAATCCAAACCGTATTTCATTCTCAAGGCCTCAAAGCCTTCGTCCTAGACCACGAAGGCCATGGTCAATCTCAAGGCCTCAAAGCCTTCGTCCCCAACGTTGACCTCATAGTTGACGATTGCGTCGCCTTCTTCAACTCCATTCTCGATCGAACATCTGGAACACCCGTCGGAGCTCATCAATTGCACATCGATCAATTGCAGAGAAAGCCAATTGAGGCATCGTCAATTATCGTCAATTGCGTATAGAGAGAGAAACGCAATTGCGGAGAGAGAGAAAGAGAATGAGCTGTGAGGGCAGTTTCGCCATTTAAACGGTTATGAAATATTTTAAAAGAACCTGGGGGTTTATTGGTAAAATGGATTTCAACTTATGGACCCTAAGATAGAATATAAAAAGTGGTATTTTTTTTGATAAATTCAACCCTCTAATAGGGACTTATTGGTAAAAATCCCTTGATTAAATTACACCTATTCAATTTTTTTCTTATTTAAATTCACGATATTTATTTTGAGATAAGCCAAAAAAGATGATGAGATATTTATTATAGAGTAGTTTTTAAATTCTCCCTCATCTTCTATTTTGAGATAAGCCAAAAAAGATGATGAGATATTTTGAGATTAGTCCATAAGTAAATATCAGTTTTCTTTTACAAAATTTGTCTCAAAATAAATACTAATTATTTAGAGAACTTTTTAAATTCTCCCTCATCAAACAATTTTTTTTTTTAATTCACAACAACATTCCAGTGCAATAATAATGAAATTATTAAGAATTTTTATTTATTTATCCTACTCAAAATATTTAAATCTTTATAATATATTAAAAGACAAATATTTAGAGCCCTCACATTAAGCCATGTCACTATTATGATATGTCATTTTGTAATTCTCCCATTGGTCTTAGTTTCAAAGATTTTTCATTCAATAAATTGATTTTTCATTTAATTAAAGGTTAATGTTTATAAGGTAAATATTTATACAGTAAATTATCCCGATTTAAGCTCAATCAACATTTGAATTTTGAAATCAAATTTTGAATTTTCAGAAAACGGGAAAGCAATTAGTAAATAAGAAAATGTAACTCTTCAAAACTAGATCGATTAATATTTTATTCAAATATACATTTTTTTTTTTAAATTTTTTATTTATAATTCATTTTGAGACAGAAGAAGTATTACTATAATTATGATCTATATACATAAAAATTTATTTTATAAATTGAAATCTTTAGTATATAAATTAGATATAGTTACAATAATATAGTCTAATAAATGAATACTTTTTATTTTATTTTAAGCAAAATAAAAATTGATCAACTATTTTTATTTTGGGACGAAAGAAATATTAATGTATTGATCTATATACATGCAAGAGTCTTATAAATATGAATATAAAAATATAATCAAAGAGTAACGGTCCAAAAATAAATATTATTTTTTTTAAATAATTTATTTATAATTCTTTTTGAGATGAAAGAAGTAGTACTATAATGATCCATCGATATAATATATTAAAAGACAAACATTTAGAGCCCTTACATTAAGCCATGTCACTATTATGACATGACATTATGTAATTCTCCCATTGATCTTAGTTTCAAACATTTTCCATTTAATAAATTAATTTTTCATTTAATAAAAGGTTAATGTTTATAAGGTAAATATTTATGCAGTAAATTATCCCGATTTAAGCACAATCAACATTTGAATTTTGAAATCAAATTTTGAATTTTCAGAAAATGGAAAAGCAATTAGTAAATAAGGATGTCACTCTTCAAAACTGGATCGATTAATATTTTATTCAAATGCACATTTTTATTTTTAAAAATTTTATTTATAATTCATTTTGAGACAGAAGAAGAAGTACTATAAATATGATTCATATACATACAAATTTATTTTATAAATTGAAATCTTTGGTATATAAATTAGAAATAGTTACAATAATATAGTTTAATAAATAAATACTTTTTTTTATTTTAAGGAAAATAAAAATTGATCAATTATTTTTATTTTGGGACGAAAAAAATATTAATGTAATGATCTATATACATGCAAGAGTCTTATAAATAAGAATTTAAAAATATAATCAAGAGTAACGGTCCAAAAATAAATATCATTTTTTTAAAATAATTTATTTATAATTCTTTTTGAGATGAAAGAAGTAATACTATAATGATCCATCTATATAATATATTAAAAGACAAATATTTAGAGCCCTCACATTAAGCCATGTCACTATTATGACATGACATTTTGTAATTCTCCCATTAGTCTTAGTTTCAAAGATTTTTCATTTAATAAATTGATTTTTCATTTAATAAAAGGTTAATGTTTATAAGGTAAATATTTATACAGTAAATTATTCCGATTTAAGCTCGTTCAACATTTGAATTTTGAAATCAAATTTTGAATTTTCAGAAAATGAGAAAGCAATTAGTAAATAAGGAAATGTAACTCTTCAAAACTGGATCGATTAATATTTTACTCAAATGTACATTTTTTGTTTTTAAAATTTTTATTTATAATTCATTTTGAGACAGGAGAAGTAGTACTATAATTATGATCCATATACATACAAATTTATTTTATAAATTGAAATCTTTAGTATATAAATTAGATATAGTTACAATAATATAGTCTAATAAATGAATACTTTTTTTTATTTTAAGCAAAATAAAAATTGATCAACTATTTTTATTTTAGGACAAAAGAAATATTAATGCAATGATCTATATACATGCAAGAGTCTTATAAATATGTATTTAAAAATATAATCAAAGAGTAACGGTCCAAAATTAAATATTATTTTTTTAAAATAATTTATTTATAATTCTTTTTTAGATGAAAGAAGTAGTACTATAATGATCCATCTATATAATGTATTAAAATAAAAACATTTAGAGCCCTCACATTAAGCCATGTCACTATTATGACATGGTATTATGTAATTCTTTCATTGGTCTTAGTTTCAAATATTTTTCATTTAATAAATTGATTTTTCATTTAATAAAAGGTTAAAGTTTATAAGGTAAATATTTATACAGTAAATTATCCCGATTTAAGCTCAATCAACATTTGAATTTTGAAATCAAATTTTGAATTTTCAGAAAACGGGAAAGCAATTAGTAAATAAGGATATGTAACTCTTCAAAACTGGATCGATTAATATTTTTTTCAAATGCACATTTTTATTTTTAAAAATTTTATTTATAATTCATTTTGAGACAGAAGAAGTAGTACAATAAATATGATCCATATACATACAAATTTATTTTATAAATTGAAATCTTTGGTATATAAATTAGAAATAGTTACAATAATATAGTCTAATAAATGAATACTTTTTTTTATTTTAAGCAAAATAAAAATTGATCAACTATTTTTATTTTGGGACGAAAGAAATATTAATGTAATAATTTATATACATGCAAGAGTTTTATAAATATAAATTTAAAATATAATCAAAGAGTAATGGTCCAAAAATAAATAATATATTTTTTTAATAATTTATTTATAATTCTTTTTCAGATGAAAGAAGTAGTACTATAATGATCCATTTATATATTATATTAAAAGACAAACATTTAGAGCCCTCACATTAAGCCATGTCACTATTATGACATGACATTATGTAATTCTCCCATTGATCTTAGTTTCAAACATTTTCCATTTAATAAATTAATTTTTCATTTAATAAAAGGTTAATGTTTATTAGGTAAATATTTATACAGTAAATTATCCCGATTTAAGCTAAATCAACATTTGAATTTTGAAATCAAATTTTGAATTTTCAGAAAATGGGAAAGCAAGTAGGAAATAAGGAAATGTAACTCTTCAAAACTGGATTGATTAATATTTTATTCAAATGTACATTTTTTTTGTTTTTAAAATTTTTATTTATAATTCATTTTGAGACAGAAGAAGTAGTACTATAATTATGATCTATATACATTCAAATTTATTCTATGAATTGAAATTTTTGGTATATAAATTAGAAATAGTTACAATAATATAGTCTAATAAATGAATATTTTTTTTTATTTTAAACAAAATAAAAATTGATCAACTATTTTTATTTTGGGATGAAAGAAATATTAATGTTATTATGATCTATATACATGCAAGAGTCTTATAAATATGAATTTAAAAATATAATCAAAGAGTAACAGTCCAAAAATAAATATTAATTTTTTAAAATAATTTTTTTATAATTATTTTTGAGATGAAAGAAGTAGTACTATAATGATCCATCTATATAAACATTTAGAGCCCTCACATTAAGCCATGTCACTATTATGACATGGCATTATGTAATTCTCTCATTGGTCTTAGTTTCAAAGATATTTCATTTAATAAATTGATTTTTCATTTAATAAAAGGTTAATGTTTATAAGGTAAATATTTATACAGTAAATTATCCCGATTTAAGATCAATTAACATTTGAATTTTGAAATCAAATTTTGAATTTTCAGAAAAGAAAATGGGAAAACAATTAGTAAATAAGAAAATGTAACTCTTCAAAACTGGATCGATTAATATTTTATTCAAATGCACATTTTTTGTTTTAAATTTTTTATTTATAATTCATTTTTCCTAAGGTCACATTATCGTGAGTAGAGTTAGGGGGATGGTTAACAAATATTTTCTTTGGTATTTTGTTATTTCATTTGGTACTGTGGGATTTTTGATTAATAATCTAATTAAAACTACCAAGTTTATTTGTTTTCATTCAAGTGTTGCATATGGATGCCATGACTTATTTATTTTTGATGCTACAGGAAATGTGCTTATCAATCTTCCTCCACGTGGCAGGACTGATCACCTGGCTCCTTGACCTGAAAACAGAACCCACGACTAGCCGGATGTGTCTCCGGCGAAGACGCTCGGGCGTGAGAGTAAGATAACAGTTGTATAAAGCTCAAAATGTATTGAATAATGAACTCAGAATACAAAATGGCAGTTACCTTTCACCGTTTGGTAGTGATGAAGTATTTATAGACAAGAGTGGTGTATTTTTGGGGAGGCGACATGTGCTCCGAGATTGTAGCGGCAGTTACTTGGACGTGGGAACATGTCTATAACGGTCCCTGATTTGTAGGGATGTGGTTATGAGGATTGTTCAACCAAATAAGCGGGCAAGTGTTAAGTCGTCACTTGTTGATTTAGGTCGAGGTCGCCACTCGCGATATGGTCGACCCGACCGGCCGGCAGAGTAAAGCATGGTTCGTACCCGAATTGTAATATGGATCATGAGGTCGGACTAAGTTAGGTCGGGACCTGGTAGGTCGGACCATGGGCTTAGTCGACTGATACTTGAGATGGGCTTTGGGCCTTGTTTTGATTGGACCAGCCTAATTGGGAATGTGGAGACCAAGGCTGTCCGTAATTGGACTTTACTCGTTTGGCCCAACTCGACACTTTTGGTATGTTCAGTGGCCCCCAACTTTCGAGTTGACTTCGTCGACTTGGAAGTTAAGAAGATTTTTGACGAAAATTGCTTTACTCGAAGGTCGATGCTAGTCTTTGAGGTAGGTCGACCATGATGACGTGGCAACATCCTGATCGTTGGCGATGAACGGTTGGAGATGAAGGAGCGCCGATTTTCGTAATGATTACAATTCTGACGTTTGGAACTCCTTCTCGAAAACCGCTTCAGTTTTTAATTTTGGAAAATTAATTTCGATTTTCTTTTCCCTTTCCAAATTTAGGAAAATATAAATAGTAGAATCCCTCTTCGTTTAAAACTTTTACCGTTTTCAAGCTCTTGAGAATCTCCGGCGAAAATAGCGAAGAAGTAGTTGAGTTAAATTGGGCTTCCATCTTCGGCAACAGCTTCCTACTCCGACATTTACAAAGGTATTTCTCTCCCATTCTTCCTTTAGAGCTTTAATTTCTGTTCTATCTTTGATTTCTGCCATGGCTAGAACCTTTAGTAGCGAGCCAGGAGCTTGGTATGGATCACTTTTCGTGCTAACCGTAGGGTTTACAAGAATGTGAACGGTGAGTGGAGAGAACTGTCTTTGGATGAATGTGCCTCCATTTTAACCAAGTGGGAATTAAATTTTAGTGAGATAGGTTTGCCCATTGTAGGGGACGTTGAAAACCTGGTAGTTGATGATTCAAATATCGTCACTTTCCATCTATTCCATGAACTGCTCGACCATATTACTTTGTTCTATGTTAGGGATGTCCTCAAACCCTCCTTCCTTAGGAATAGGATAGGCTTTCCAGGGGAGTCTAGGTCGCCCTTAAATAGGTCGACTGAAATTATTCATAGGCCTGACTCCCCTGTTTCTCCTTCTTCTTGTACAGATATGGCAACTCAAGGCGGAGCTACAGCATCTACTTCCTCTGGTCCCAGAATCGTTGATGCATTTGACGATACAGCCGTGCCAGGAAAGAATGAGAGGGGTTATGTTCCCCAAGGGCCATTACGTGGAAAGAAGAACCTGCCCTCTAGGTATAGCATGATTTGGGATTTCTGTGAGGTAAGTAAGGAAGATTATAGGGTGACCATTTATACTCAGAGGGAGTTTATGAAGTTGTTCAGGTCGTCATTCACTAAGGATGCCACTAGGGTAGCCTTCTTCTATGGTCAATTTGTAGCTGGCCTCAGGTTGCCTCTTGATCCCTTTATAAATGAGTTTTTAGAATGTGCCAATGCTCTTCCCCTTCAGCTCGGAGCCAATACTTGTAGGGTCCTTGTGTGCTTTGCTATGGTGTGCAGATTCTTAGTGTATGAACCTTGTATGAGAGTGTTCAAAGAATTTTTCAGTATAAAGTATAGTGGAGAGGACCCGAGCATCGCACTCCCTCTAAACCTAAATCTCCCAAGCTCTTCACCAACCTCCCAAGCAAACATAGTGGCTGGAACTCGCATGTTGTTGAGGTAGAGAGTAGATTAGGATGGGAATTCCCATTGCCCAATGATGAAACAGAAGCCATAGATGAGGGGAACTATTGGGAGCCGACCTGGCATCTAAACTTGTATAGGGCTTTGTGTCGATTAGTCGAGAGAAGACCCATTAGCTGGGAGAGTCTGCTCACCACCAAGTATAACTTCATCCAGGCTGGGATGATGTCTGGAGATGAAGTGGTAGAGCCCCTTATCCCTGTGTTGAGAGGACAAATATATCCCGACTGGGTTACTCATTCTCTGGGGAGGTTTGGAAATTTGTGTCAGCGTTGCAAGAAGACAGAAAACTACTGCAAGGATAACGGGGAGCACGCCGGTGGTAAGATCTTGTTCTGCAATCCTTTACTCGTCTATTGCCTGCTTGTCGGTCTGACAACATAATAGATCCTTTGTATTGTGTCCCTTTCTTAGCTCGTCATTTGTTAGCTTGCGTATAAGATAATTGAGTCGTACATAGTTTGCTCGTACATAGAACTCTGTGCTCGTATGTAGTACTTTCATATGTCGATCTAACACTTTGTTGTTTTGATTTTGTTGCAGTTTTGACTCCTGATCAAGAAGCTAACATGGTTCGAATCGTTGGCGTTTCTGACAAGAAGAAAGCGAGGAAAGACCATGGAAAGGCTAATGCTCGTGCTCACAGGCAGAGGGAAGCCGCGGTAAGGACCAGTCTGCTTCCAAAAGACAATATTGGGATGGTGCCAATGGAAGGGGTAGATGAAGAAGATCCCTTGTTGAGCAAAGAGTCATACCATGAACACGATCGAGGAGGGTAATGAATCCAACAACTGGCAGCCCGATGTGAGCTCCGACCCAACTACCGATGTCAATGCAGGGACCTCCGATGCCGTCGAGCAGAACTAGTCCCTCGGATGTCGTAAACATTGATGACGACGTCATGGAGACGGAAGTTGATGATCAGCCTATGAGGACTAAGAGGTTGCGATCTGACAAGGGGAATGCTGTTTCATCGAGCCAACTGCCTCCACCTCCTCCAGCTTCTTCTTATCCCAACCAAGAATCCATTGAAGAAATGATGCAGAGGCTGAGTGATGTTCCCTCTCTTGAAGGAGTTAATTGCCTGAGTCGCAGCCTACCCGCATATGAACTTGGGCCAGTGTGATTGTGAGAAGAGCTGTGGATGTGGGTCTGCTAGCTCACTTGGCTGATAAGGGCATAACACCCGAAGAATTCTCAGCTCGATCTGGGCTGGCTCATTGCGAGGTAACTTCTCACTTTCTCTTTTATTTTAGTCGCTTGCTCCTTTACTCGATCCACTTGAATCTCGAGCTAACACTTCTTTGTTTCCTTTGGAATGCAGAATCTTACCATGATTGAGCAAGCGAAAAGCTCTTGGAGAGCTTCCATTGAGAGGGAGAGACAAGCCCTTCGAGATTATTCCAAAAAAGCTAAAGAGCTTGCGGATTTGAAGGAGAAGTACAACGATCTGGATAACTCATATGAAGCTAATGAGATGGTGAAGATAAAAGCCCTGTCCGACCTTGAAGCTGCAGAATCCAAGCTCAAGGAAGTAGAAGTGGAGAGGGATGCAGAGAAGAAGGAACTGGAAAAGACCAAGACTGAGCTGGCCACAGTCAACAAACTTCTGAAGGAGAAGGACGCCTTCTTGCTCGAGTTGCATGAACAGCATCGACTTGAGAGAGAAGAGTCGAAAGACCTCCAGCCGCTGTTGAGAAAACCGCTAAGGATGCCTACGGCCGCGGTTGAGAAGTTCAAGGAAGGGGACGAGTACTATGATGCCATCGTGTCTAAGGCACAAGATTTTCTTGAGGTCGGCAAGAGACACATGGCCCGTCGTGCGCTTGTAGATCCAACGGCTACGGTTACCATCGAGCAATTAGCTCGTTGGTTTACTGAGTCTCAATATGATATGACGGCTCGTGGTGGTCACTCGCTCGTTCCTTACCTTGAAAATGATCTAGCTTTCATTGCCCAAGAGGATGAGGAGGATCACTGCGAGAAGTGGGAAGCTCCCCCTGTTCTTGATAGAAATTTTGATGTGGTCTTGGCGGAACTCGACGATGCTGAAGCCATGGTCATTGAAACTGAGCAGACATATTCTGAATCGGGTAAGCCCATAGAGCCCCAGCAACGAGAAGATGGTGAAGGTCGAGCTTCCATTGACGACCAAGCTGATGTAGCCCAAGACTCTTGATTTTATTGAGTTGTAATGAACAAGTCCCAAACAATATCTTTGTCTTTTGTCTAACATTATCTGTATGCCTTATCCCAGCTTTTTGGGAGGCATAATACTTTTGTAAGTTAATTTCTGCTCAAGTCTTGGCCCGCTTTTGGGAGGCTTTTCGTATTTAATCTTAGCTGACCTTTGTTCTCAGAATGTTGTATGTTTTCCATTCCATATTGTATGTCGAGCTAGATGTAGATAATATAAATGAGTCAACTTGAGCCTAGAGGCGACTTGATCTTGTTGGTTTAGTCGACCTCAGACTTGGTTAACTTTTTTGTGAACGAGATTGACCATGAGTCGAACTCCGTCCATACCATTGAAACCGACCCGGGTCGAGTTAATTAGGACCAAGTTGATTAGGAATCATACTTGTTGAATAGGCAAAGCTGATTAAGAATCGAGCTAAGTAAATCAAGCTGACTAAGAGTCGAGTTTGTTAGAACTAAGTCGACTAAGAGTCGGACTTGTTAAGTGAACAGAGCTGATTAAGAATCGAGCTTGTTGGAACGAAGTTGACTAAGAGTCGAGCTTGTTAGGGTGAAGCTGACTAAGAGTCGAGCTAAGATGAACTGACTAAGAGTCGAGCTCGTTAGAACGAAGTCGACAAAGAGTCGGACTTGTCAAATAAACAAAGCTGATTAAGAATCGAGCTTGTTAGAACGAAGCTGACTAAGAGTCGAGCTTGTTGATATTAATGTAACACTATGTTTGATCGAATAAACTGTGCTTTTCATTGAAGTAGGAATCATGCTTACATCAATTCGAAACTAGCTTTAACACAAACTTGAACTTTGAAATTGAAAACTAGAAGTAGTATTTGATGAGGTGAGTAGCATGCCAAGGATGTTTCAACTCGTCACCTCCAGGATGAGCTATCATGTAGGTTCCTTCCTTGACGACTCGAGTGACTACATAGGGACCTTCCCAGTTAGGGGATAGCTTGTTCTGCTGGGTCCTTTTACCCGTTGCTTCGATCTTTCTCAACACATAATCTCCCACTTGGAACGACCTTGCCTTGACCTTCTTGTCGTGGTAGCTCTTAGTTCGCTGCTTGTAGTTGACCATTCGGAGGTAGGCTGTTTCTCGCTTCTCGTCGACTAGATCCAGTCGATCAATCTATTGGTATCATTTTGCTCTTGATTGAAGAAAGTCACTCTAGCAAAGGGGGAATCTGAGCTCAGCAGGTGCCATGGCCTCTGACCCATATGTGAGAGCAAAAGGGGTTTCCCCCGTAGGCCCCCGAGTGGTTGTACGGACTGCCCAAAGAGCAAGGGGGAGTTCGTCCAACCAATTGTTACGTCGACCTACGAGTCCTGTCTTGAGCGAAGATAGAACAAGTTTATTTGCTGCCTCAGCTTGGCCATTTCCTTGAGGATAGGCGACAGAAGATTTCCAATGTTTGATTCCAACTCGCTTCATCTCTGCTTCGAAGGTCTGGGAGAACTGTAAACCATTGTCGGACACTATAGCTCGAGGAAATCCAAACCGACACCAAATGAAGTCATGAATAAAGTTGATAGCATTTTCCTCTGTGATGCGAGCTAATGGTTTGTCCTCAACCCATTTAGTGAAGTAATCTATGGCGACGATCACGTACTTGCAGTTTCCTCGGGCGGGGGGAAGGGTCCAATCAGGTCGACGCCCCACATGTCAAATGGCCAAGCTGCGATCACGTGAGTCTCGCTCTGTTGTAGGCACATGGGGAAGGTTGGCAAACATTTGGCATTGGTCACATTGCTGAACAAAGTTGTGAGTGTCGCCTCATGTGTGGCCGTAGTATCCCAAAGTGATTAACTTGTCGCCAAGAGTCCCGGCCCCGGTGTCCACCACAAATTCCACGATGTACGTCGTGTATCAATAGGGCGACCTCTTGAGGGTAGATGCACTTGAATAATGGTCGAGTATAAGATCTTCTGAACAGGTCGCCTCCTTGAATGACATACCTTGGAGCTTTCTTTTTGATAGCTCGAGCCTTCTTCTCGTCATCCGGGCAAACCTCTCCACTTTCTCTGTATGCCTTCATTTCCTCGATCCAACACTTCTCCCGAGTCCAATTTCTTGAGGGATCATCTATGCATTGAATTTTTACTCTTTCATAGGCCGGACTTTCGAGGAAGGAGATAGGTTCATCATGTGGTTCATCCGAAGTGGCTAACTTCGAGAGGAGGTCACTAGCTCATTGTCTTCTCGTCCAATTCTTTGAATCTCCCGAATTCCAAATCTTTTATCAGGTTCCTTCACTGTGTCGCAAAGATTTAATCGGTGTGGCACTAAGTACCTCGTACTCGCCTCGACCCGGTTGACTATCACCGTGAATCACGTAGGCCATGATCTTAGTCGCTCCAAAACACTTGGCGTATTCTATAGCCGCTATCAAAGCTTCATATTCGGCCCGGTTGTTGGAAGCATCAAACTTGAACCTTAGTGATTCCTCATACACAGTTCCGGACTACGGTTCAATTAGCACTATCCCAGCCTCCACTGCTATTCTTGGTCGCCGATCCGTCCGAATAGACCTTCCAACAATCGACGGTAAACCGACGGCGACACGGGACTCTAACTCCTTCCCTTTAGCCTTTTCTTTTGGAGCTCGCCGCTCGTCGTCTTCCTTGGTGAACGTAAGCTCGACCAAGAAGCCGCCTAGAGCTTGAGCCTTCAACGCCTTTCGAGGTCGATACTCAATGTCAAATTCCCGCAAGGGCAATTGACCAATTGAGAAGTCGACCCGAACTCTCCGGCTTGTGAAGAATTTTTCTTAGAGGAGCATTTGTAAGAACCACAATTGGATGAGCCGTAAAATAAGCTCGCAGCCTTCCTTGAAGCCACGACTAGGGCATAGGCGACCTTCTCAAAGCATTGTAGTATTCGCTCTCCACATCCGATAGAGCCTTGCCGATGTAGTATACCGGCTTTTGAAACCCCTCATCTTCTCTAACCAAAACCGCCGCCACCGATTTATCTCCCACGGATAAATACACAAACAAAGTTTCACCGGTGGTCGGGCTACTCAGAGAGGTGGAGTAGCGAGGTAATCCTTCAGGTTGGAACGACGAATGACATTCGGTCGTCCATTCAAAACTTTTCGTCCCCTCAATGCTTTGAAGAAGGGGAGAGACCTTTCTGCCGACTTTGATATGAAGCGACCAAGAGCCGCTACCCTTCCATTAAGTCGCCGCATCTCTTTGATAGTGGTGGGAGCCTTCATGTCGACTAAAGCCTTGATTTTTCTCGGATTAGCCTCTATGCCTCTTTGAGATACCATAAATCCAAGGAACTTTCCAAGCAGCCTACACCAAATACACACTTCGGGGTTGAGCTTCATGTCGTTTGCTCTCAAATTGGCGAACGTTTCCTTTAGGTCGACCACGTGACGTCCGCCTTTGTTTTGATGACCATATCGTCGACATAGGCCTCCATGTTTCGGCCAATTTGAGAAGCAAAGACTTTGTTCACCATCCTTTGATAAGTTGCCCGCATTCTTCAATCCAAATGGCATCATGTTGTAGCTAGATGCCTCCACCGCTTGAAATGCCGTCTTGATTATGTCATCCTCATGCATCTTAATCTGGTGGTAACCTGAGTAAGCGTCGAGGAAGCTGAGGGTTGAGTGACCAGCAATGGAATCGACTAGCTTGTCGATTCTAGGAAGGGGATAGCTGTCCTTGGGGCAAGCAAGATTGAGAGTGGTGAAGTCGACACACATCCGCCATTTGCCATTTGATTTCTTCACCATGACCACGTTGGCCAACCACGTTGTATGAGTGGCCTCTTTGATTATCCCTGCATTCAAAAGTTTTTGTACCTCAGTTTTTATGGCCTCTTCCTTGTCGCGAGCAAAGCTTCTTAATTTTTGGGGTCTAGGCTTTATGGTCGGGTTGACTTCCAGTCTGTGAACAGCGACCTCCTCCTTGATTCCCCTCATGTCTTCTACCCTCCATGCAAAGACATCATTACTTTCCTTGAGTAGCTCGATGATTTCTGCTCGCTCCTCAACTGATAGCTGCTTCCCAATCTGAATTTTTTGGTCGGGGTAAGAAAGGTTGGTGATTACTGACTCTAGCTCATCCACAGCTTCTAGCTCTGGTCCATCCCTGAATTGTAGAGTCTCAATGATTATCTCCTTAACCCTTTGTCTCTCTTCGGCCCTCAGATGTGGAGCTTCTTCTGCTATCATATCATCTAACTTGTCTGCGACCTCGCTGGTAGTGGCCCCCGAGTTATTGTCTATCTGGAGGCATAGGTTGCCTATGAGGACTTGATCGACCATAACTACATCTGGATCGACCATTGTGTTGTCAGAGTGACGTGTCGACTCATACATGACCTCGTCATTTGAGCGATAGGTCGACTCTTCCACCATGGTGATCGTTGACAATCGGGTAGTTTTGGTGACTGACTGGGACAGCTTCAAGTAACCATCAGCAGTCTCAATCTCTAGCTCCCTTTTCTTTCTTTCTCTTAGAACATGATCCAGATAAGCACGAGTCGTGCCTTGTACGCAACCCACTCCAGCAGGTGTGGGGAACTTTACTCGCTGGTGAGGAATTGATGCTACCATTCCAAGAGCGACCTGTCCAGGAATTCCAAGGATGGCGGCATAGTCACTATTTACATCAATTACGATAAATTGTACCTTCGAGACAACCCTGAGGGGGTGCTGGCCTAGGTCGACGTCGAGCACTATCTGGCCTTTAGCATCAACTCGATGGTTGGTGAAGCCCTCCAACCTGCCATCATATCTCTCCAACTGTTCGTCATTAAGACCCATCTCCTTGAAAGTTTTGTAAAACAAAATATCCTTGCAGCCCCCGTGTCGACTAAGAGTCCGCTTCGTCGTACATCCATCAATGAGACCTGGGATGACGAGAACTTGCTCCCTAGCCGCCCTATTAGTTGCCAATTCATGGGGATAGAAGCTGATCGCTTCATCTCTGACTTCTCTCCTTGGAGGCACATGTGGGGCCTTATTGAGCTGGAATATCTTGTGCTTGATGGCCGTATTGCTCGCTTGTTCGATGATGACCCCTGTGTTCGCCTAGGTTGCCTAGGTCCTTGTTGCCCACCCGCCGGCCGCTCACCTCCTCCGGCCTTGAGGTCTCTTCACATAAGCGTCGAGTCTCCCCGATCGACCATTCGTTGGATGATACGCTTTAATCCCAAGCAATCCTCGTGAGATGACCGGTGTCTTTGTGGTAGTCGCAAAGACTTGCCGTTGTCCCTCCTAAACTTGTTGCCTGGATTCATTGGGACTGGAGGAGCCGGCTCGACAAAGCATTCATAATCTCGGTTCGACTCACCGTGAGGGGAGGAAAGCTTCGGGCACCTTCTCTCGTTGCCCTAGTTCTCGTTCTTTCCATTTTTATTGTTTCCCCATTCTTGTTGGAGTCCTTTTTATCATCGGTGACTTCAACCTTGGGGCTCTTTCCATTCTTCTTTTCTTTCCTCTCCTCAGCAAGGGCGACATTGTATACCTTCTCAAACAACTCATGTCGGGTTGTTACTGTACGAACTGTGAGCTCGTAATCCATGCCGCCGAGGAAATACCGTTTCGGGCGCTTGATGACTTCCCTATCAGGTGAGGTCTTCCTCTATCTTATCAACCATTTCCTTGAACTTGGTGAAATAGCTCATCGAGCTTTCATTCTTACCCCGCACCAAGTTATTCAGATCGGTGACGGTGACCTTACGAGCTCCCGCAATGAGAAGCGATCCAAAAACTTTGTCCCGGCAGTTCCAAGTGGTGATGCTTCCAGCAGCCCAAACCGTTGAACCAAGTTAAAGCCGCCCCAAATGAGTGTGCTTAGGAGAGCTTTGCACATATTGTCGTCCTCATTGGCGACAAAACACATTGTGGCCTCTAAATGTGCTATATGACTCCTTGCATTGGTCGACCCTGAATATTTCTCCAGAAGAGGCAACCTGAAGGTAGGAGGAGGTCGACTATCTCTGATTTCTTTGGATAAAGGTCGAAGAGCAAAGTCAATTCGTTCGACCTTTCCAATCTCCTTTTTCTTTTCCTCCTCCCATTGTTCGAACTTCTTTTCATCAATAGCCATTCTCTCGGCATCGGGTCTTTCATCTCCCGGGAGGGGAGCAAGATTTGACCTCCGGCCCTCACTTCGGGGGAGTCATCTCGTCTACTCCTCCCGTCTCTATGGGAATTGGTCCTTTCGATCTTATTGGAGATCTATGTCTCAGCACTTCTTTGAGGCGACCGCGCCTCTCAAGACCGATGGCGACTGCGCCGTTATCTCCATGTGGCGACTCGCGCCTTTCCCCTCTCACAGCGACCTATGCCCATTCCTGTCTCTATGAGATCCCGATCTCTCGCGCCGCGCCGGAGAAACATGCCTGTTTCGTTGGCCGTTAACCGAGTCCTCAAATCGATTGAGCCTCGCTCCTCGTTTCGCTGAGGCTAGCCCTTAAATCGTTATCGGGCACATGAACAATAGTGGGAGCTCGACGAACTATCCTGTCCTCACCATTTTGTCCCACACCTTCATTTGGCCTAGCACTCCCGGTCCATTGTCCACTAGAGACCCGAGTACGTGCCACTCTTTCGCAGCGCACGTCGCCCGCTTCGCCTCCTCCATGGCTATCAAGTCGGCCGTAATCCGAGCTCGCTCCAACATCATCTCCTTCTTGCTCATGGGGTTGGTGGAGGGGCCTACCCCGTTTCCCACATTCACCCGAGCGGCGGGACGTTTTGGAGGAGGTGGAACTCCTTGCCCATCCATATGCCTTTTCCCTCTCCTTGTGTCGTGCAATCCCCGCCATCAACGACACCGGTAGAGCGTGTGGCCCTACCAAGGGGACGATTCGGTGGGGAGGAGGCAAGTTAAGGTTCTCGCCGTTTGCGTTCATGTTGTTGTTGTTTACTTCTTCATGCCCAAGTGAAGCCTCGGATACGTGTCCTTCTGAAGTCACCATTGTTGCAGGTTGACGGAGTTTTCGAGGTCAAGTTTAAAGCACGTTTCCCGGCAATGGAACCAAACTGATGCTACAGGAAATGTGCTTATCAATCTTCCTCCACGTGGCGTGACCCGATCACTGGCTCCTTGACCTGAAAACAGAACCCACGACTAGCCGGATGTGTCTCCGGCGAAGACGCTCGGCGTGAGAGTAAGATAACAGCTTGTATAAAGCTCAAAATGTATTGAATAATGAACTCGAATACAAAATGGCGCTTACCTTTCACCGTTTGGTAGTGATGAAGTATTTATAGATAAGAGTGGTGTATTTTTGGGGAGGCGACATGTGCTCCGAGATTGTAGCGGCAGTTACTTGGACGTGGGAACATGTCTATAACGGTCCCTGATTTGTAGGGATGTGGTTATGAGGATTTTTCAACCAAATAAGCCGGCAAGTGTTAAGTCGTCACTTGTTGATTTAGGTCGAGGTCGCCACTCGCGATATGGTCGACCTGACTGTCGGGTAGAGCATGGTTCGTACCCGAATTGTAATATGGATCATGAGGTCGGACTAAGTTAGGTCGGGACCTGGTAGGTCGGACCATGGGCTTAGTCGACTGATACTTGAGATGGGCTTTGGGCCTTGTTTTGATTGGACCAGCCTAATTGGGAATGTGGAGACCAAGGCTGTCCGTAATTGGACTTTACTCGTTTGGCCCAACTCGACACTTTTGGTATGTTCAATTTTCATAATCTTTCCTAATCAAAAAATGACCCACAAGAGAAATTATAACATTTTGCTTGATGACTAAAGCTTTGATAACTATATTCAAGAAAGCAGCTAATATTTTGTTTTAATAAATGGTTGTCAAGTGGTTGAAACTTGAAATGTTGGTATGATTTTGACACATTTATGAACTATGTGTATACATAATTCAGATTTTTAATAATCACAAATTGAGTATTATCTGAAATGCTTCCTATGGTCCTGAGTCATGCTTCCTTGATGTATCTTGATTGTGCATTCAGAAATTTTAATATCTTCTCCATCTCTTAAAAAATCGGTGAGCAAGTGTACACACATTTTTTTATAATAGAAATAGATATATGTGACCAAAAAATGTTTGGCCATCCCAACACATATAGGCTAAATGGAGTTATTCTGAATGGAGTTATTCTGAATGTAGTAAAATATGTTTTGGAGTTATTCTGAATGTAGTAAAATATGTTTGGTCATCCCAACACATTTTATTGTTGGATATAAACCTAACATATTGTTTTCATTTATTTAAATGAAATTACAGATTATAGCAGCAAGTAATAATAAGCCTAACTATGTCCGTCGAATTTTGACGGGCTACTCACTAGTTTACTTAATGCCACTTTGAGGTTTGACCAAATATCACTTCAAGTATCACTATTTTCCTTTTCATTTTTCCTTTTCAATTATAACTACAAATGAATAAACATTAATATTTGTAATATTTAGTTAACAATACTTGAAAGAAAAAAGAGACACTAAAGTTAACCGACCTTTTTCTCAAATAATTCATTTTTAAAATTATAATTATCAAAATGACAATTTTTCGAAAGTATTGACCAAAATGACTCACTTTTTGAAACTTGTCACTTCAAATAGCGATTTTATAAATTTTTCGCTTAAACTCGCTACTTCAAATAGCGAGTTTGATTTTCCAATTTTCTTTTTTTTTTGTATTTTACGTAAATAATTTCGAGAATTTCGTGAAAATTTTATTGAAATATAAATTCGCTAATGTGAATTGCGAGTTTACTTGGGATAAATGATTAGCTAATTAAGGGTTGTAATTAGTTTAAATATAAAGATAAACTCGCTCTAGAAATATCGAATTCATTTAAAGACTCGTTAATCTCAATAGCGAATTTAGAGAAGTTTGTTTTTTCTTCATAAACGTATAACACACACACAAATCAGACAACACACCCAAATACACTACAACATAGAGAGGGAGAAAGGGGCGACGAAGAACAGAGAAACCATAACTCGTGATTAGCATTAACGACTTCGAATTCGCTAGTGTAACTACTTGATTTCATATTCCCTCCTTTATTTCGAATAAGTTTGCAACTGATTCAACCTAGGGTTTTCGAAATTGATTGATTTGGGGGGTTTTTGAAATTAATTCAACCTAGGGTTTTCAAATTGATTGATTCATAAGTTATTCTTGATTTCTATTGTATTGTTGCTTAAATTAGGATTTTTGTTAGTTAAGTTAGGTTTTTCATTAGTTAAGTTAGGTTTTTCGTTAGTTCAATTAGTATTTGTGTTAAATTGAGTTTTAAATTGGATCAATTTTGTGTTTTGTGTTACAGATGAATGTAGAGCATCAACATGGAGAGCTTCTTGAGCCGTTGTCGATCCAGGTCCTTTGCAACGAGATATTTTGAGATTACAGGATAAGCATCGAACTGAATATATCTGGGCCGAAAGACGTGTTGAGAAGTTATCTTTTCGTCGTGGTTCGACTCTTCCGAAAGTGTTGGATGCGAGGATCCAGGAGAGACTGGTAGTAGCAGGATTTTACGGGGTTCACAAGTTGGGGAAAATCACGTATGATTAGGGTTTGATTATAGCGTTGATTGAGAGATGGCGTCAGAAAATCCACAGTTTTCACTTCCCTGTTGATGCGATGACCGTTAGTTTAGAGGATATGGGTATGTTGTCAGGGTTACCGATTGATGGACTTCCGATTACTGGTTCTGACACCACCAGGTTGCTTCAGGGTTGGTGCGACTTATGTGAGGAGTTATTAGGTGTTAGACCAACCGAGAGTGAGATAGAAGTAGGGTTGTTGAAGCTTAAGAGCTAGTTTCCCCATTTTGATAAGCTTCCAGAAAATGCGACACAGGATTTGGTTAATAGGTATACACGTGCGTACATATTGGCAGGCCTCGAGTCGATTGTGATGCCGGATTGCACTAGTAATAAGGTGAAGTTGATGTATCTCCCACTGATTAGAAATATTGAGAAGATACATGAATATAGTTGGGTTAGTGTTGCTTTGGCCTTTATTTATCAAGAAATTTGTTTTGCGACTTTGCCCGGCACCGGTAACTGTAGTGGATTTCTCTCTATTATGCAGGTATGATAATTATATTTTTCAATATATGTTTGGTTTTATGTAAGTTTTTAAGTTATATTGTATTTATCTGATCCGTCTATAACACAAACAGCTTAGGGCATGTGAGTGGTTGTTGCCCACACAACCAATAGTGGTTAGGGGAGATCATGATGTGCAACCGAACTTACCCGACAGTCCATTGGGATGTAGGTAAACTACAACCACTCTGATTTGTTTAAGTTATATTGTATTTATCTGATTTGTTTAAATTATATTATATTTATTTGATTTGTTTAAATTGCAATTTTTTAATCTTTTCAGGTGGACTGGGTCCCTATCGTATTTGCATGTTAATGTACATAACTTACGTGCCTATCGGGATCAACTAGCGTCTCTACTGAGGATCAGATTATTGGGCATCCATAAAGAGATCGTGATGTTCCAGATCACTACAGCAAGGGACATGTTGTATGGAGGACGAGGTTGCCTCTTATCTGCTTTGACAAGGTTGAGTGGCGCCTACATGATCGAGTTATGCACTTTGAGACATTTCCTATGTGGTCGGGTTGTGATCATTTAATGATATTTTATTCTATTTACGTGTTGTTGAATGTGTTTGTTTTTCAAGGGTGTTGAAATTTGTTTGTTTGTCAAAGGTTTTGAAATTTGTTTGATACCGATTAAATGTGTTTGTTTGTTACAGATTTTGGTAGAACTTTGTTACAAAGTTTGGCTGTGAACTGAATTTCTTAAGCTGATTTACGGTTACAGTAAATTCGCTAATGGGAGTAGCGAATTTAACATGGTTAAATTCCCTATTGTTATTAGCGAGTTTAGGTTAATATAAAAACGTATTTAATTAATCTAAATTCGTTATTTCGAGTAACGAGTTATATTAATTAAAATTATAATCAATTTCTCAAAATTATTTATGTAAAACAAAAAAAAAGAAAAAAGAAAAAAAAAGGAAAATCAAAGTTGCTATTCAAAGTAGTGAGTCAAAGTAGTGAGTTAAAGCCAAACATTTATATAATCACTATACTTGAAGTAGTGAGTTTCAAAATGAGTCATTTTGGTAAATACTTTAGAAAGGTTATAATTTTAAAGAGGAATTATTTGAGAAAAAAATCAAAAGTTAACCCCATTTATTTATATGGAGACTCGAGTACTAAAATAGATAGTTGAGCTCCTCCTGATATGGCTTCCAAAAGAAACACATAATTCAGCTTCAAGATCTTCATCGATTACACATATCTACAAAGATGCGCCAAATTCAAATCTGCCGCGTCTAACGGTCTTAATTTTCCTCCAAGTCAGTCTAACGGTAGGAATAGGAAGGTGCAAGCTTCGGATATGGAAACTAACTTCATTCATTCAGAGATCTCCCAATCTCTCTCTCTCTCTCTCTCTCTACAAATACAAACCCCTTTACCCCCAACTTCGTGTACAACTCAATTGCAGGCTTCCCTTTTCTCCAATATTCTTTCAATTTCACCAATCCCTCTTCTGATTCAATTTCTACAAACCCTAGCTTCTTCCCCAATTACAAATTTTCTATTCAATTGTCTACTGTGAGGAGGAGGCCATTGGTAAAAAGGGTTTCTAGAACAACGTCTCTCTGACCCTTTAAACACATTTGATTTTCAGCCTCACCAAAGAAACCCTACCAACATAGTCATGGAGGTTCCCCTAGGGTTTCGATTTCTTCCTGAGCCGTTTGAGTGCATCGAGTATTTGCGTTATAAGGTGATGGGCTATTTATTGCCTTACAATGGTATTATTTTCGATCTCAGTCCCTATAACCTCAAGCAGCTCCCTGACATCTTTTCCGCTACTGAAAGCAAAGGGGATCTCTACCTATTCACCAAGCTTTCCAAGAAGGGCAAAATCGGTTCAACCAATATCAATCGCAGGGTTGGAAAAGGAACATGGCATGGTAATCAGACCCAGAATGTCCGTGATCGCAATGGAGGACTCATTGGTAAGTCTTTTCATCTGACTTATCAAGAAAAGGGTTCGATAAATGACAAAAGATTTCTGATGACGGAGTACACTCTTCTGAAGCAAACCTCTTTGCACTACGAGCCACTCAAGGACTATGTTCTTTGTCACCTTTACAAGAATCCTCGGTGGAAGAATCGACAGAGATTGCACAATCCCAGTAATCAAGAGCATGCTGTTCTTCAGACCCCATCCCCTGCTGCCACTGAATCGATTTCTTCTGTTGTGGAAGTGGAAATGGAATTATCCACTGGTTTTCCTTCTACATCTACCTCTGATTCCTTGTATGCTCAGCCACTAGCCATAGAAGTTGAACCATTAGCCATAGAAGCTGCTCACTCCCAGGCCTCTGATGAAAATGCAGTTGCTGGCAACATTCTTGATGCTTTTCTACCAACCGACTTTGATATTGACATCTGTTATCACGATCCCAGCTGGAATGACTGCTTTGAGCTCATGAACGGTACTGACTTCTGATGATCATGTTTAGCCAGCAAAATTAGCAAGTTAGTCAACATGAAGTTTTCACTTTTGCTGATATTTTGTTTTGTGAAATGATATATACAGTAGATCATTGATCATTTTGTGTAGATTTAAAGAAGCCTAAGTTTGGGTGTATAGCTACATTGTAAAAACGAGGCTCAAGCTTTAGCTGCACTGTTAGTTAAAAATTAACAGTTGAGGTTGCATTTGGGTTAATATACATGTGTGTATTTGTTTTAAATTTTGAAAATATATATTATATGAAGTAATACATTATATAGCAGATGTGTTCTGTCTGTGGTATGCGATTGTGGTTGGTTCCAAGTGAAATCTTTCCTCTAGAGATCATTTCAGTTTCAGCTGCTAAGAGTAACAATGCTGGCTCAAGAGTTCTTAATCATCCTCTGCCACCTGAAATTAATTACTGACATTTTGATTGATGATCAGTACTTTAAATATCAACTCTTTTGTATTCTCTATTTTTTACTTTTCAGTCAGTTATAGAATTATAGTAGCTTTAATAGTCCTTCCTTGACATTGCTCTTGAATCTGTTTCTTGATCAGCAAACTCATTTAGCCCTAGCTTATGCAATATGCGTCCATCAACACTAATCATATATGCTTACGTAAATCAAAACACAATTAAGGGTATAATATGACCACAAGTATTTTAAATAAATTATCATTTTTTTAATGTTAATATGACCACAAGTATTTTAAATGACATAGCGATAGTGAGATGCCTCTCAAAGGATTTAGGGTCAGTGCAGTCCGATCCGATTGCACAAAAATCAATGGCTGGTATTGCACAACTTGAATAATATTAAAATTAGCTGATTCCAAACTGAAGGTACTAATTATATTAAAATTAGCTGATTCCAACTTGCTGCATTAGTCATTAAGACTCTAAATTCAAGATAAGTGTGTCTATGAAGAGGGTCGGGGGTGGGGAAGTTCTGCATTCAGAATCAAAAGTGCATTAACTCTAACCATATCTGCTAAACGAAAGTATTTTGGCACGAGAAAATATGTTTGATGCTGATGTAGTTGGTGAGTAAACACACGAAAATGCATCAAGATGGATGGTTTTCAGACATCTGATATGACTACAGGAATTTCCTTATCATCATTTACACAATGTTGAACAGAAGAATACCAGTAGTTGTGCACTAGCATACATTGTCGAATGTAGCCTCATTTTGAGAGGAGAAAAAGAAAAAACAAAACAAAATTTGGTTTAAACTAATAAAGCTGCTGTAAATCCATTAACAGACAAGTTATGAAACTCAAAATAAACGTTAAAACCCGAAAAACCATGTATCAATCTGTGAATTAGTCCTTAAGTTGCTGAAATTTACAGAATAATTGATCAATTAACAACTCATTAGTTCCTCAATATAAGTGAAAACCTTTAATACAAATATAAACACAAGAAAAACAAAATTATTGATTGCTCCATTTATATTTGCAATTTGCAAACAATTACAAAGCTAAAACTTAACCTTTTCTAACTATAAAACAGATGAACCTATTAATTTACAAAAACTGTAATTGATCAGTCACCTTTACCTCAAAGATAATAAGCACAAAACATCAAACGAATTAGCATCAAAATCTGACTCATGTGCAGGTCGAACATAAGCCACCACCAAAGAGATATCTGATAGAGATAATCCTTCTCCTTCCTAAACTTGGACTCCAAGTTATTCCTTTTCCTATTACAACTCTTGTAAATCTTTACCTAAATTAGTCAATATATAGCTCTGAATCCTTTGAGTTTTGAGTTCTGTAGTCTCAAGTCTCAGAAAGGAGTAGAGACTTCTCTTTGTTGATATTTGAGAAAAGCAAAACCCATGATGACGCAAAAAATGGGCGGAACCGGGGGTACCCAATCAGTCTTCGGGAATGCGGCGTTGGATCCTGGACGAACGGACGGACTATCTGCAAAACAGACACCGTTAGGGGCGCGGGGGTTGACCCCGCGCAAACCCTCCGGCGTGAGAATAAGCTCATGTATATTGAGATAAACCGGAAGGGAAGACAAATGTAATTTTTAGGAGAGAGTGTGTGTAAAACCTGTCTCTTTTATTTTGCTGTACTCTCTTTATTTATATGAGTAGGGATAATTGGTAGGGGACAACCCTTTACTGAGATGGGTGTGCCTTTATTAAAGTGGGCACACCTTCCGATGTCTTTGTCCGGTGGAATCTTTGGCATGCTGGATAAAGACCTCTTTGACCGCTGGATAAAGGAATCTTTGACCCAAGTCAGACTTAGGCTTGTACTCAGTTTAATAAACTTTGGCATGGTCTGCATAGTGGGCTTGCGGGGCCCATTAATTGATGTTGAAGAAGTGGGCCGAGCCCGTCACATTTTATTCCGTTCAGTGGCCCCCAACTTTCTAGTTCGTCTTGACGGGCAGAAAGTTATGTGACGAGCTGTTTAAATGATGAGCTGCAATGCGACGAGCTTGAGATGGTTCTGTATTGACGACCCTCATCCTAAGTTGACAAGTGACGACCTTTGTCGGTCATGTGTTGTCATACTTGGATGGGCTCGTTCTATTGACGACCCAAATCCTAAGTTGACGAGTGACGACCTTTGTCGGTCATGTGTTGTCATACTTGGATGGGCTCGTTCTATTGACGACCCAAATCCTAAGTTGACGAGTGACGACCTTTGTCGGTCATGTGTTGTCATACTTGGATGGGCTCGTTCTATTGACGACCCAAATTCTAAGTTGACGAGTGACGACCTTTGTCGGTCATGTGTTGCTCATACATTGGATGGGCTCGTTCTATTGACGACCCAAATCCTAAGTTGACGAGTGACGACCTTTGTCGGTCATGTGTTTGTCATACTTGGATGGGCCTCGTTCTATTGACGACCCAAATCCTAAGTTGACGAGTGACGACCTTTGTCGGTCATGTGTTGTCATACTTGGATGGGCTCGTTCTATTGACGACCCAAATCCTAAGTTGACGAGTGACGACCTTCGTCGGTCATGTGTTGTCATACTTGGATGGGCTCGTTCTATTGACGACCCAAATCCTAAGTTGACGAGTGACGACCTTCGTCGGTCATGTGTTGTCATACTTGGATGGGCTCGTTCTATTGACGACCCAAATCCTAAGTTGACGAGTGACGACCTTTGTCGGTCATGTGTTGTCGTACTTGGATGGGCTCGTTCTATTGACGACCCAAATCCTAAGTTGACGAGTGACGACCTTTGTCGGTCATGTGTTGTCATACTTGGATGGGCTCGTTCTATTGACGACCCAAATCCTAAGTTGACGAGTGTAGACACCCCATTCTGAACCAATAATTCATGATTACACTACTCTTCGTCTCTCTTCTATGTTTTGATGAAAGCATATCAGTTTCGTCATGTTTCGTTAAGTTTCTAACTAACCTCGTTAGTTTTGGACCTAACTGACTAACGGAATAACTGAAGAGGACAAAATAGTCAAACGACTAGTTGTCTCGCACGAGACATACATGTCTCGCACGAGATATCCCCTCGACAGGATGTGCAGAATCACAATTCTTCTCCGTCCCAAACTCTTTTCTTGATAAAACTTCATCTAATCCGGTCATCCAATCACATTTGGGTTCTGGAAGCTTCCTTGAGAGTCCTAATCTTGATGACAAAGTAATCCATCCACCTCTTAAACCCCTATAAATACTTGGTGATTTCCACTGTTTCAAAGGTCCAGAATTTCACACAACACACACAATTTGTTGGTTTCTCTTCACGAAAGATTCCTTCAAATCACTCACGAAACCTCCCTAAAATCACCTAAAATTTGTTTATCAACCTTGTTGATCAACAAACATCCAAACCCGAATCAAGGATTGAGGCGAAGCTCTGTCCGTATCAAGATTTGACTCTCATATTAAATCAAATCCTCCCCAAACGCTAGGTAAACTCCTTCACTTTTACTCTCTTCTTCTCAATCTCTCTCTATTGGCTTTTAGAGTGGTGTAATCCCATCAAAAGGATTGGCCTAGAGTCCCTTCAATCGATGAAGGCGATCTCGAAGCATACAATCCGACATTCCTAATCAAGAAATTGATTAGGGTTTACTTGTTTTTTCCTTTAATTGTATATATTGTAAAGATTGAAAACCTCTCTTTTCTTTAGCAAGACCGATCTTCGGATCGGGTGGAATGGATGCTCCTCGACCTACCCATTCCATAACCTAAGCCCCGAACTCAAATCTCTTTTCAAAAATGGTTTTCCTATGTTTCCAAACGAATAATATAGGTGGCGACTCAAAAAGATAAAATTCTTCTCACAACGCTACAGTGGCGACTCCGCTGGGGACTTAAAATTAAGAGGCTTAAACTTGCGTCAAAATTAAAAGAGAGGTTTTCAAAAAAAATTGTAAATTCGATTTTCTCGCTCTCGTATGAGGCATATCTCGCACGAGATATCATATCTCGCGCGAGATATCGCATCGGCAATCCGGTTGTTTTCGGTTTCTCCTGCTCATCTCATAGTCCAAGACGAGAGCCGAACATGCAAGGGGGATC
>JAFEMH010008010.1:0-67538 GCA_022495995.1 Adenophora triphylla var. japonica | reverse complement strand
GTGAAAGGCTCTCATCTTATTTATATTTTAAAGATGTTAACCACCAACCACAATACCCTAAGGTGCATCTAGGGTGCCGGGATTGATATCGGGCTCTTCAAGCGTAGGCGATATTACATCACCGTCCAGCGATGCCGTCAATCGCCCCAAAATGGGATCTAGAGACCACTAAGGTAGTGTGCGGTTGAATATGTTACATTATTGATACATTCACCCCCTTCCTCCCCGCTTTGACTTTAAAAGACTTGAAAATTAGATATTTAGTAACTTATCTAATTATTGCATATGTAATATGTTATGTTTACTAAATATGTAACATGTTATTATTTCACTCGCCTAATATAACATGTTACACCGATGGAAAATATCTCCGAGTCTATTGCCGCAAGCATTTGGCCCGAAGATTGAAACTTTAAGAAGTAGATTTACTATTATAATTAATCGGAAAACAAGAAAATCCCCAAGCTGAGTTTTTGTATCTTCTACAAAGCGAAGTTGGGGATTTTCTTATTTTTGATTAATTGCTAAATCTACTTTCAAAGTTTAATCTTTTTGAACCTAATGCTTGTGCGAAAAACTTGAGATTTTCCGCTCCGGCTATAACCAATGGTAGTGGTTGTACGTGATAGTAGTGGAGTTGGATTAAAAGACTTGAAAATTAGATATTTAGTAACTTTTTTTAGCTTTTTATCATTAAAAGACTTGAAAATTAGATATTTAAATACTTATCTAATTGTTGCATATGCTAACTTATGTTATGTTTACTGAAATATGTAACATGTTATATTTACTTAAATATAACATGTTACACCGATCAGGAGAAAATACTCCAAGTCTATTGCACAAGCATTTGGCCCCCAAAGATTATGAAACTTTAAGAAGTAGATTTACTATTATAATTAATCAGGGAAAATAAGAAAATCCCCAAGCTATAGGTTTTGTATCTTCTACAAGGCGAAGTTGGGGATTTTCTTGTTTTGATTAATTTACTAAATCTACTTTCAAAGTTTCAATCTTTGGACCTAATGCTTGTGCAAAAAACTTGAGATTTTCCACTCCAGCATAACCGGATATATTTATATACAGGGATCTTAAATACAGGGATCTAATTTGTTCCATCGCTGCCCCTTGCGTCCTCGTGTATGAAGATGCACGAGATGTCCTCTTTACACATCTCGGGTAGACTTACGCAAACATATCTCGGGTACATTTACACGAGATTTATGTGCGTCAATAAGTCTACATAGAGATACAAGAGGACATCTCGGAGCAAACCAGCAGGCTGCAGATATACATCGAACATCGGAACGCGTCTCGTGCGAGATTGCACACGAGATGTTCCAATTATCATCTCGTGTAGTTATACACGAGATTTACATATAGATATCTCGTGTTAATATACACGAGATGTCATATTTTCCATAAACCACTGGTTTTTTATTTTTTTAAATTTTTCTAAGATCCTAGATGACATTTTAAGACTTTTTTCATGCTTATGACATTGGTCAAAATATTAAAGGGAAGTGGAGTTACAAAAATGTTTTTCCCCACATTTTTACTAGGGTTTTAAAGGAATATGTCCCGAGCATCACGAAAGTGAAAAGATTTAACGACGTATAGGTTTTTTATTTTTTTTAAAATTTTTCTAAGATCTAGATGACATTTAAGACTTTTTCATACTTATGACATTGGTCAAAATATTAAAAAAGGAAGTGGAGTTACAAAAATGTCCCATTTTTTAGGAGTTTTAAGGAATATGTCCCGAGCATGCGAAAGTGTGGTACACGTATAGGTTTTTTATTTTTTTTTTAAATTTTTTATAAGATCTAGATGACATTTAAGACTTTTTTCATGCTTATGACATTGGTCAAAATATTAAAGGAAGTGGGAGTTACAAAAATGTCCCATTTTTTAGGGTTTTAAGGAATATGTCCCGAGCATGCGAAAGTGGTACACGTATAGGTTTTTATTTTTTTTAAATTTTTCTAGAGATCTAGATGACATTTTTAAGACTTTTTTTCATACTTATGACATTGGTCCAAAATATTAAAGGAAGTGGAGTTACAAAAATGTCCCATTTTTTAGGGTTTTAAGGAATATGTCCGAGCATGCGAAGAGAGTGGTACACGTATAGGTTTTTATTTTTTTTTTAAATTTTTCTAAGATCTAGATGACATTTTAAGACTTTTTCATGCTTATGACATTTGGTCAAAATATTAAAGGAAGTGGAGTTACAAAAATGTCCCATTTTTTTTTTTCAGGGTTTTTAAGGAATATGTCCCGAGCATGCGAAAGTGGTACACGTATAGGTTTTTATTTTTTTTTAAATTTTTTATAAGATCTAGATGACATTTTAAGACTTTTTCATGCTTATGACATTGGTCAAAAATATTAAAAAGGAAGTGGAGTTACAAAATGTCCCATTTTTTAGGGTTTTTAAGGAATATGTCGAGCATACTGAAAGTGGTACACGTATAGGTTTTTTATTTTTTTAAGATTTTTTCTAAGATCTGAGATGACATTTTAAGACTTTTTCATGCTTATGACATTGGTCAAAATATTAAAGGAAGTTGGAGTTACAAAAATGTCCCATTTTTCCCAGGGTTTTAAGGAGATATGTCCCGAGCATCGAAGGGAGGTGGTACACGTATAGGTTTTTTATTTTTTTTTTAAATTTTTTTCTAAGATCTAGATGACATTTTAAGACTTTTTTCATGCTTATGACATTGGTCAAAATATTAAAGGAAGTGGAGTTACAAAAATGTCCCATTTTTTTAGGGTTTTAAGGAATATGTCCCGAGCATGCGAAAGTGTAGTACACACGTATAGGTTTTTATATTTTTTTTAAATTTTTTTCTAAGATCTAGATGACATTTTAAGACTTTTTCATGCTTATGACATTGGTCAAAATATTAAAGGAAGTTTAGGAGTTACAAAAAAATGTCCCATTTTTTGCTAGGGTTTTAAGGAATATGTCCCGAGCATGCGAAAGTGGTACACGTATAGGTTTTTTATTTTTTAAATTTAAATTTTTTCTAAGATCTAGATGACATTTTAAGAACTTTTTTCATGCTTATGACATTGGGTCAAAATATTAAAGGGAAGTGGAGTTACAACATCAACATCAAAAACACTTATAAAACAATCTAAAAAGGTGTCAGCTTAAGTTCAAGCTGAAACAAAGCAAACAAATAAATCCTAAGTGGGACCTCCTAACATCTCGTAGATCTCTCTCAGGAGTAGCTCTGCCGTCCTCACGGGAACCTCTCAAATCCGTCGGCTGATAGCGTAGCCTCCAGCTCGTGCCTCTGCAACCATAGCAAGAGCTGCGGTTGGAGCATCCCGGCTTGGGGAGGTGGGGGAGGTGGAATGTCACCGGGGGGGATCGTGCTATCGGATTAGCTATCAGAATATGACTCCTCGCTGAAACCAAGCCATATAATCCGGAGTCACGTAGAGGAACAGGCGCGGGATGATCTCACTACGTAAATAGTGGCCCCCACGGGTCATCGGCCCGAACTCCGCCGTATGCCAAACTCGGCCCATTGATACGCCACAGTCGATCTATGTCACCACCATAATGCTTCGATACCCGCTTCGAGCCACTTTTGCCAAAACGCATATCTCGCTCGCTATGGGGGCGATGCAGGGGTCCTCTTTGTGCTTTGATACCCGAGCACTGGTCACACGATCGATGACCATTCTCATACGCCTCGAGTTGATGTCACGAAGCGTATAACACCACTGTAGTATGAAACGAGGCCCCGATGCTCGTGTCCGACCCGGTCCCACTAAAGGAGTCCAAAATAACTGTGAGTATTAGACATTGTTGTTAGGCAAGAATTGTCAACATAATATCGGAAGGAAGGACACAAAAGCGTATGCCTTGGTTTTAATATGAATAACTCTGGCTGTCGGCCCCCATCACTGTCAAGAATGCGGCGATGCTTGCACAAGATGAGTCGAACGACCTCCCAGTAGGAATCATCACGAGACCATCCCTACGGGCTCTCGAGGCGCCCTGCCTTTGTCGGGAATTACAGACCGGTAACTCGCCTTAGAAAACCCGGAAAGTACTCGTATATCCGGGCTGATATGTAATGTAAAAAAGTATTAAAAAGCATACTCAAATGCAACATTTAATAACGAAGGAGGGTGGGGGGGGAGTAGACGGTAAAAGAAAGTGAATGGAGTAAGATGTACCTCTAGGAGAGCCGCACAACCGCCCATGCGCTTGCATCCGGATCTGGACGCCTTCCCCGACTCTCGGTACATATATGCCAAAGTGGCTGATCCCCGGGAGAGAGTGGGGAGGCTGTCTAGATCCATGCAAAGGAAGGTAGGCTGCGGGCACCTTATCCCGCTCTTGTCCACGAACATCGTGCAACCCAATAGGTGCGGGATATGCGCGGACGCACGGCATTCAGGCATCTGTCATGCCCCCTCTACGCTGCCGAGTAAATAGGCGCTCGACCTCCCCTCAGTAGGTACCCGGTGCCGATCAAGCCCGGAGGTGGCTACGGATCTTAGGATAGGTCAGTATTTGGGTCCGGATACCGAGCAATTCGGCCTACGGGTGATACTGTAAAATGAAAATGAACATAAACATTTCGGTACAAGAGATGAATTTATAAAAATAAACGGTAATGCGACATGAATGTAGACGGTTCATATAGGCTTGTCTGATAACAATTTTTAGAATTTTATTTGGATAATTATTTTTTGTTTAAATTACTCGGTCAAAGTGAACTCAAGTTGACCAAAATCCTAAGTCGTGCGGGACGGAGTGTAGTATATAACAACAACATACCTAGGATATGAAAGACGTCATGCGGCGTGATCGTCATCTCCCCCAAGGCATATGGAACGAGTTAGTCTCGGGAGACCACCGTTCCAAAAATGCCGTGACGGCGCATGGTTCGGCCTACGAATGACCGCACCGTGCAGGCTGGCTGGAGGCCAGCACGCATCCACGAGGGCCGGCCCGGGCTCTATCGGCGGCCAGGATGCGCATCACGGTCGAAGACACTGTTGATTCGGGAAACAAAAAATATAATCAATTCTCGAGAAAACGGCATGGGATAAGTAAAGGAATATTTACGGTGTGTGTGTGGTATAAATGACTTCAAGATTTTAAACATATCACATTAATTAGTAAGCTTACCTATCCCGGATGCGTCGAGTCTCGTCTGGAAAGTCACTAATGACTCACTAATGGAGTCACTCCAAATCTGTCCGGCTCGGTGATCACCGAACCCGTATAGCAAGGAAACATCCTCAGGCCACCACCGGGGTCCCTCTCAAGCTGCCATGATGGTCGCCCCTCCACACCCTGCCTCCTCCCCGTCCCCAGCCCAGATAGCCACCAGACCCCGCCTCCTCCCATGTCTCGGTGGTCTAGGAGGCTCTACTATATCCTCCTCCTCCTCACTTGCTCCTCCTCCACCTCCTCCTCGCCTCCACCCTCCACCATCATCATCATCTCCATCTCCACCTCCCACCTCCACCTCCACCTCCCACCCTCCGCCACCAGAACTATCACTCTCCTCCTCCCCATCGAACTATCCTCCTCCTCCTCCCATCAGAACTATCCTCCTCCTCCTCCCCACTATCCCTATCGACATTGCCTCCTCCTCCTCACTGCTCATCATCAGCTGTGGCTCCCTCGTGCCGGAGCCTTCCTCCGGTTTTCTTCTCTCTCAACGCTTATCGGCCTTCCTCTTTCTAGCTGAAACGGTCATAGGTTCACGTGCCTACAAAAAACACAAATAAGAGAGAGACAATACATTAGAGACATCTCGTGTGGAAACCACTCGAGATGCATCTCGAGTGGGTTTATACGAGACATCTCGTATAAACCCACTTTCGAATCTCAGTGGTTTCACTGAGATGTCCCATTAAAACCAGATTCATTGCTACCCGAGTTTATGCCAAAACTTGGATTCAATTTTAAACAATCTAACACAAATCAACAACAACGGTGGGATGACATCTCGTGTGAAACCACTCGAGATGCATCTCGAGTGGAGTTTATACGAGACATCTCGTATAAACCCGCTCGATACATCTCGAGTGGTTTCACTTCGAATGTCCCATTAAAACCGGTTCATTGCATCTCGTGTGACACCACTCGAGATGCATCTCGAGTGGTTTCACTTTCGAGATGTCTCGTAAAAAACCCGAGTTCATTGCATCTCGTGTGACACCGCTCGAGATGCATCTCAGTGGGTATATACGAGACATCTCGTATAAACCCACTCGAGATGCATCTCAGTGGTTTCCTCCTGAGATGTCCCATTAAAACCCGATCTGATGCTACCCGGTTTATGCCAAAACTTGGAATCAATTTTAAACCATCTAACACAAATTAAAATTGACAATTTTAGTAATGTACAATTAGGTCAAAATTAGGTTTAAGTTATTACCTTCTTTACGGGAACGGTGCGAGATGATGCTCCGGCGGCGGCGATGGAAGTGGTGGTAGAGGCGGCGGCAGCACCGGCGGCGACCTTGGGAATTTTTACTCTGGCCATGCTCGTCTTCTTCGTCTTCGTCTTCGTCGTTTATCGCAGTCGCCAAATTGAATTTGAAATGAAGGAGTGAAAACGAGGGGAGTGAAATCAATTGGTATATAAAGGGGCAAATGAGTAATTTCCCTTAATCCCTGTATTTAACACTCCCTGTATTTAGAATTTGCCAGCATAACCCCATGGTAGTGGTTGTACGTGATAGTAGTGGAGTTGGATTAAAAGACTTGAAAATTAGATATTTAGTAACTTATCTAATTGTTGCATATGTAACATGTTATGTTTACTAAATATGTAACATGTTATGTTTACTAAATATAACATGTTACATATTTGATTATGAGTACGGTTATTTATCGTTTTCTTTATAGTGGCATATGTTTTCTTCTATTCGTTAATATTACTAACATATGTTTTCTTCTATTCGTTAATATTACTAAATATGTAACAAACTAGGATACGGCTGTATCCTAATTTGTTTCATATAAGGTGCATCTAGGGTACAGGGATTGATATCGGGCGCTCAAACTTAGGCGACATAATCACCGTCCGCGATGCCGTCAATCGCCCCAAAATGAGATCTAGAACTAGATGTTCCTAAACTATTTCATCCACGGTTTTCTTACTTATTTGTTTGTAATTGAGATCAATTAAAGTCTCAACTCATGATCATTCGTGCTTACTTTTATTAGTTTAATATATTTGTTTTATTAGTTTAATATATTTGTTGGGTTATCAAAATTGTTATTATTCTTCCTAATTCTTTCATGTTTCGAAAGACATTAATAATATAGTTGCATGATTTATGTTTATTATGTGTGAATACTAGCATGAATCAATTTCATGATTATCCACCTTTAGGTAGTTAAATCTTGTTAAAGTGAGTAGGGTTAAGGCATGATATATGATTCATATTATTGGAAAAAATGTATCAAAAAATGTATCAAGAAATTCATATTATATTTTGCCTGATCTTCCACCCACCCCATTCCTTCCCAGAGACAACGGGGAAAGGTTTCATGTTGACTTTTTGAAGTCAATTTGGTCATATTCGGAGAAACCAATATGTAAGCCAAGTTTTTAAGAATAAGTATTGGACAAAGAAAGAATTTTGGCCAGAACATTAAATTAAATGGATATTTAATGTGATTTGTACCAAGCAAATGCAACACAAGTTCTAATCTCATAGTATATTTTCATAGTTTGCACAAAAGAGGTCCAAGATTCATTTCTATCCCCAAAACCTAATATGAAACCACAATAACACATATATAGAAAATCATTATATGGATCAACATATTTTTCGGAATAAGACCCAAAAAAATATTTTCATGAAGCGGGCAATACATAATTAGGAATTGCTAACATTGTTTATCCAACTACCCTTAGGTTTCTAACATTGTTTATTCCCTATAATTTAATCAAAAACACATTTACACACACTAATTACACCTCTTACAACACAAACACACACATACACACACTAAACTCTAACACACACATACACTGTTTGTCACACACCCACACACAAGCGAGAACACGCACATAGCTGCGAAACACACATACAAACTCCTATAAACACATTACGCACACACGCATGACACACGCATACGCATACAAACGGTAACACACACACACGCATGACATACTCACACAAAATTTTAATGACTCGAAACTCCCAAAAGTGAATACATTACCAATAAATCAAATCAAAAAAACTCCAGATTAAAACTCCAGATTAAAAAAAAAATCCTAATCTCCATAACTAAGCAATAGAAACACAAATGTAAACAGAAATCAGAAAGAAAGCCCAATCTCTGAAAACAAAAGAAAATAGAAACAAATAAATTGGTGGACGGCGAAGCTTCGTCACGGCGGAGACGGTGGAAATCACGTACCTTGAAGAGAGCTAGGATTGAGAAATTGGATCGACTATTACAAATACGAGAGACCACTAGATTGGCAAAAACCGCATCGGCTATAATTGATGAACAAAAATACAATCGAATGTAGTTTAACAAGGGAAATCACGTACCTTGAAGAGAGTTAGGATTGAGAAATTGGATCGCTTCGAGAGGGAGAGAGAGAGACGCGAGATGGTGAAGACGGTGGAGATGGCGGACGGCGAAGCTTCGTCACGGCGGAGACGGTGGAGAGGTGGACGGACGGCGGCGATTCTTCTTCTAGGTCGCGAGAGAGAGCGGGAAGAGAGAAAGCGGGAAGAGAGAGAGGGAAATGATACGTAATTGATATACGAGGATTAAATGAGTATTTATAATTTCCCCCGACGACGGAATATTCCGCCGCTAAATATTAATTATAGCGGCGGAAATTAAATTCCGGCGCTATAATTAACTATTTAGCGGCGGAATATTCCGTCATGTAAATCCGACGCTAAACTATACGTACGCTCACTGGATCGATGACATGGCACTCTCACCGACGGAAATTTCCGCGCGATTTTAAATTTAGCTGACGGAAATTTCCACCGCTATTATTAATAAATATAATTGTTTTTCATTATATTTTTGAAAAATAAATAAATCATTAATATTTATTAATTTTAATTTAATAAATATCATTATTTTTATTTATATAAAAATAAATAAATCATAAATATTTATGATATTTTTGAAAAAATAAATAAATCATAAATATTAATTAATTTTAATTTTATAATTGATGATAATTTTTATTTATATAAAATATGAAAGTTATTTTAAATTACTCTCAAAAAAATAAATATGAGTCAATAAATATTATTTTTGAAAAATTTTTAATTTAATAAATATCATTATTTTTATTTATATAAAAATAAATAAATCATAAATATTTATGATATTTTTGAAAAAATAAATAAATCATAAATATTAATTAATTTTAATTTTATAATGCCATTATTTTTATTTATATAAAATATGAAAGTTATTTTAAATTACTCTCAAAAAAATAAATATGAGTCAATAAATATTATTTTTGAAAAAATAAATAAATTCTAAACCACTAAACCTAATACCTATATCTATACACTATACCTATACCACATGCCACATACCCTATACCCTATACCACATGCCTATGCCACATACCACATGCCACATGCCACATACCTATGCCACATGCACACATATCACATATGCCACATGCCACATACCACATGCCACATATATGCCACATACCCTATCCACCTATACATTATGCCACTTATACCACATGCCTATGCCACTATACCTATACCCTATGCCACTATACCACATGCCACTATACCCTATACCACTATACCTATACCTATACCATACCACATGCCATACTATGCCACTATACCACATACCACATGCCACATACCATATACACTATACACTACCACATCTGTTTATACATCTGTTATCTGTTATACCTATCTGTTTATACCTATACCCTATACACTTTATACCACATACACTATACCACTATCTGTATACTATCACTATACCACTATACCCTATACTATACCTATACGCTATACCACATACCGTATACCACATGCCACATACCCTATACCACATACCACATACCTATACCACCATACATGCCACTATACCACTATACCTATGCCACATACCTATGCTACATACCTATACCTGTACATCTATACCACATACCTATACCACTATATATATACCTATACCTATGCCACATACCTATACCTATGCCATACCATACCACATACCATGCCACATACCACTATGCCACTATACACATCTGCTATTTATATCCTATACCACTATACACTATATCCTATGCCACATACCACATATCACTATATCCTATACCTTATACCACATCTATATCTACACATATCTATATACCTATACCTTTATACCATGCCACCATACCACATACCACATACATACCACATACCTATGCCACATACCACCTATACCACATACCTATGCCACATACCCTATACCACATACCTATACCATACCACTATACATATACCACATACCACATACTATACCACATACCCTATATCTGAAAACTAGGAACTAACTTGAACTATTAGACAACACTCTGGAGATTATTGTCTCATAAGTAATAACTAAGATATCCGAGGAAAACAAAGACCCGCATCATTCTTTGCTTGAGCACCTTTGCACTCTCTGGCCCCCGCACGTGCATGTCATCATCTACATCGTAAGCTTCAATGTTGACATCGTGAAGGGTTGTCTCCTCGCAGCTCATCAAGCTCCATATCTGTCATCTGCGATGAAGGCTTAGGAGCGGCACACCCTCTAGGGCCTTGCATTGTACGGGAGAAGAAGGTCTTGGAAGTGGTTGTGGAGAAGGGTATGCAAAATGGACGAGAAAATTACATTCCCGGGAGAGGCGATGAAGCTCGACACTCTTCTTGGAGACATAGTCTTTGTACTACAACGAAAGAGCACCCAAAGTTCAAGCGAAAGGGTGATGACATATTTGTTAGGGGCTAAATATCGTTTACCTAAATTCGAGGGAGTCAAATGCAAAATCTCTCCTTTTCAATTTGAGATCTACAAAAAATGGACCGGATCGGATGGATTAATTTCACAATAAACGGCGCGCCAAGTTGGCGCTCATTTAAAATTTCAAAATTTCCGAACGAGCAACAAGCGAGATAATCCAATTCAAACTTTCAAACCAAATTAATTAGACACCCTCTAAATCCCTCTCTCCCATCCTCTCTCTCTCTCTCTCTCTCTCCGTGCCAATTGATATTGAAAAACACAAATATCGAGCCGCTCTTACCCTGGTGCTATTTCATCTTTAATTTCAGGTAATTCCACATTTCAATTCTCTCCCTTCTGTGCGGGTTCGACTTCCCAGATTCATGACTTCCGAACAATGCAAGGCCACAGAGGGTGTCTTGCCTCCTAAGCCTTCATCGCGGATGATGAGATATGGAGCTTGATGATGAGTGTGAGGAGACAACCCTTCACGATGTCAACTTGAAGCTGACGATGTAGATGATGACATGCACGGTGGTGGGGGCCAGAGA
This sequence comes from Adenophora triphylla var. japonica, assembly GCA_022495995.1. Classification (NCBI taxonomy): domain Eukaryota; kingdom Viridiplantae; phylum Streptophyta; class Magnoliopsida; order Asterales; family Campanulaceae; genus Adenophora; species Adenophora triphylla. The sequence goes on along the minus strand of JAFEMH010008010.1, from coordinate 55,994 downwards.
GTACAGTGTGCTCAGCAGTAATGATGTGGGTCTTTGTTTTACGGATATCTTAGTTATGACTTATGAGAGAATAATCTCTCAGTGTTGTCTAATAGTTGGTTAGTTCCTTGTTTTGGACTAATCTTGTTTTTGTTTTATTTTGGATAAAAAATTTAAAATTGTATGCAATTTACCAATTTGGGAATAGGGTATAGTGTATAGGGTATAGGGTATAGGGTATAAGTATAGGGTATAGGGTATAGGGTATAGGGTATAGTGTATAGGGTATAGGGTATAGGGTATAGGGTATAGGGTATAGGCGTATAGGGTATAGTATAGGGTATAGGGTATAGAGGCGTATAGGGTATAGGGTATAGGGTATAGGTATAAGGTATAGGGTATAGGGTATAGGGTATAGGGTATAGGGGTATAGGGTATAGGGTATAGGGTATAGGGTATAGAGTATAGGGTATAGGGTATAGGGTATATATAGGGTATAGGATATAGTATAGGGTATAATATAGGAGTATAAGTATAGGGTATAGATATAGGTATAGGGTATAGGGTATAGGGTATAGGGTATAGGGTATAGGGTATAGGGTATATAGTGTATAGTATTTAGGGTATTAGGTTTAGGGTTTATAATTTATTTATTTTTTCAAAAATAATATTTATTGACTCATATTTATTTTTTTGAGAGTAATTTAAAATAACTTTCATATTTTATATAAATAAAAATAATGGCATTATAAAATTAAAATTAATAAATATTTATGATTTATTTATTTTTTTCAAAAATATCATAAATATTTATGATATTTTAATGTTTTTTAGTTTGTTATTTTGTTAATTAGTTCTAAAAATAAACAAAAATTACATTTTATTATCAGCAACGGAATATTTCCGTCGCTGATAAATAAAAAAATATTAAATTATCAGCGCGGAAATATTCCGTCGGTGTTTAATAAAAAAAAAAAAAACATTTAATTTCACCGTCGAAAATATTCCGTCGGTGTAATATTTCAAAAAGAAAAATAAAAATATTTTAATTTCACCGTCGGAATATTTCCGACGCTGATAAATAAAAAAATAAAAAAATGATATATTTTCACCGGCGGAATAATTCCGTCGCTGATAAAGATTTAGCGGCGGAATATTCCGTCGGTAAATCAACCGCCAAATTAGCGGCGGAAATAAACGAATATTCGAGGAATATTCGTTTTAGCGGCAGAATTTAGCGGCGGAATTAAATTCCGTCGCTAAATTTGACGCCAAAAATATTCCGACGCTAAAGCCTATATTCCGCCGCTATTTAGCGACGGAATCTGTCCGTCGCTGATAATTCCGTCGCTAAATGACCTGTTTCTGGTAGTGTACGTCCACCCTCACTATCGATCTTGACAAGTGAGCTCAATCAACTATACTCTAGGTCACTTTAAGAGTTACAAAGATTGATCAGGCAAGTTCCTTGAACTTCCTCTTCCTAATTATTACATCAATTAGGGATTTGCTTGTTACGAAGCAAATTACAGAGTACACACTTAAAGTACAGTCTTAAGTGTTTACAAGTTTGATTATACACTTGAAGTACGGTCTCAAGTGTCTGCAATTTGTTTTTGATGTTGTTTCACAGGTTTGCAGGAATGCAAGGGTTTGAGAAAAGTTGCAAAAGGTTGTGAGTAAAGGGGGCAAGAGATCCAGTTGTTGAGTCTTCCTTTTATAGACTGAGAAAGAGCTGTTGGAGGAGACAAGGCAGTAAATGGTATGGTTGGAATAGTGTTTGTATTTAGTACATTGTTGACTGGATATAAACAGGCTGGAATTTGCAACCCAAGTTCAGAAGATCTTCAAAGGGATGACATGGCAATGTTGTTGAGAGATTTAAGCATAGCACATCTTTGTCATCAAAGGAATAGAACATTGCAGTTAGTAATTAAGATCTTAGCTGTCAGAGAGAGATGTATCTCTGCTGTTGAGTTCTTAGCTGTCAGTCTTAGCTATTAGATCAAGATTGAGTAGAGGTCATGGTTTGAGTCTGGTTTGAGTTCGGTGATATGTTATGATCTCTTTGTAATGACATAATACTTGTTTTATTGGATTGGTTCTCTGGTGTTTGCTTGATCATTACTGTCGGCTTGATTTATCATACTTGTCATATCTTAGCTGTCTGAGGTCTGTTATGTATAAACATATTTTAGATATGTTTCTTTGTCAAAACCAGACTTAACTATGTAGATACATAGTTAGATCCTAACAGTAGCACATCTCAATTTTAGGTTTTAACAGTAGCACATCTCAATTTTAGGTTTTCATTTTGACTTGGCATGCTTTATTAAGAAAATAATAAACAACGAGTAAACATGTAAAGTAGGTTGAGAACATAATTATCCAAAACACTATTTGTATGTCAAAAATTTGTCAGTTACGTATTGTTTATTTTTTGTAATTCTAGAAGATTAAAAGGGCAATCTTGTCCGTTACACTATCACAATTTGTCATTTCTAAGATTAAAGCAAATTGTGAGGTTTATTGTAGATAAAGGTAGTATTTACCAACAAATAAAGTACAATTCTTATGTTAATTAGAGTTGAATTAGGAAAATGAATCTTTACCCCTATTATATTCCTTCATAAACTGGAATCCTTGTGGGAGTAGAAGTATACGAGCACCAAAGGCTGGATTATGTTGCTGGTAAAATCTCTTGTTAGACGAGCTCGCCCTTGGGTATAAAGTCGTCATTTAACTTCACAGCTATCTCTTTAAGGTGCTTGAAGGATCTTGATCTGGACTCACGCTATAAAAACAGACCTACGAGCTTGTGCTCGTTGGTCTAGGGCCTTACCACGAACTGACCCCATAAGGTAAATGGGCCTAATATTTTACATTTATAATGTCAGATTGAATATTATAAATTAAAATAAAGCTGATTGATTTGAATAATGTCTTTATGAAAAAAAAATAAAAAATTGCCACACAACTTCTCGTAACGTTCCGCCATTGTGTAGCTACTTTGACCGAACCCTTTAAAAAGTCTTGCCCCTTGTAGTCCATGTTAATTAGCTGGTGCGGAAAACTTGACTTTTTGAAGTCATCAAAGGCTTGTTAGCAAAAATTTGCAATTACAGAAGCAAAGAAATTACTAATAAAAAAAAAAAATACATAACAGAAATATATAGACTGAACAGAAAATATAAACTGGAAATAAAGGAAAAAGATAGCAGCAACAAGGTTGTGCACGAGCCCTGATGAATCAGTCTCCTTAAGACTTATTCGTCCCCTCACCAATAGTGCTTGAGGCTGTCTTGGACGCGAGTCTCCCAGGATAGAACGTGCGGACCGGGGGCACTTTGCACCTCAAGTTCCCGGCGAATTGGCAGTGTGCCTAGACAATATCACCAAATGCAATATGCAAGGAGGCCAAACGAAGATAGAACAATATGCAGCAAAGAGAGAGTGAGAGTTTGCAGGAAAATTTCTGGTGTGTCAAATGATTTGTGAAGACTCCATTTTATAGATGCCTTGAATCAAAACTGCCAATTCCATCATAACCATGAAAATTATTACAGTAATAATTTTGCATTTGATTCTGTGATATGGCTGTTACAAGGAAGAATTTAAATGGGAGTAAATTTCCGAAATCAAAAATTTAGAGAAAGGTGAGCTTGCGCGAGTAGGCCATTTCGGAGCTACATTCGTGTCCGCAGGACGCGTACGCACATGAGTTCGGTAGCCCCAAGCCTATTTTGGACCATGATTTGCACCCCCCCCCTGCGCGAGAGAGAGCCTCTATGCCACACACAATTACTCCTTACATAAAGTGTAGTAGTATTTAAACTATCTACCTTTCACATTCCCATTCAATGTGGGATAACTTCTTTTTCCCACTTCCAACCCATCATCTTTGAGCCTTAATATTTCATTCATCCATCAACCATTTTGGACAAATAAATATTCGATTTTAATGTTCTCATGGAGTAGAATACAAATCCATAATCAATTTGGTCATTTAACAAATAACCCATTTAGAAAATAATCTCAAATTTCCTTCACACACCCACTATTTTTCCAACAAGGCTCTCTTTCCAAACCTACTACACGTTGTTCTTCCGTTCAGATTGTTGACTTAAATATTTAATCACGTGCAGAAATGCATTGCAGAATCACATTGCATGCATATAAATATCAATATCTTGAAAATGAAATCTTATTAGCTGGCTAATTTGTAATGCTTCTAACAACTCAGGTGTAACCTTTGATCAATCTGAAATGTCTAGAATGGGTTCTAATTCATGTGCTATGCACTTTCTTCTGCTTTTTCTCTGTGTTGGTGCCATACTAGTGGAAGCACGACTCATTGGTCTAGATTCGAGTGGACATCAATATTGGGCCTCTTCCGATCATTACGTGTTGTTACCCACCGAGCCAGGGACTCTAATTAGAAGGCAAACTCTTCGAACATACCCAAAGATAGTGGGGACTCCTATGCCAGGCAAAACCACATCTCCAATAAATAAACCTCCTGCGTGTTGCTGAGAAACTAATTATGACGATCATTCTCTAATTCACAAAAGATGTACAATATTTATTTGTCAAGTTTCGAGTGGGCAACTATTTCCATGTTTTCTCAATCTTTTGAGTTGCACTTAGTATTGAAACAATGTGTTTTATTAGAATGTTTGATTTAAATGTATTTTAGTTAAATAACTTTTATAAGATGTTTAAATTGGTTATTTAAATTGTATTTGTTACAATTTGATTACTGAGTTAGTATTTTAATTGCAATCAAGTTTAAATTTGGACGGCTCGTAAAAAACCTAACGAAAAATATGCCATGTGCCACTCACATGACATACTTAAGGGGCATTTCTGTCTTTTCCATGCAATATAGTTTTGCTAATGAATTAACCATGGCTGTCACCCTAACTCACACACAACACTTCTAGAAATTGATCGTTTACCCACGAACATATCCGTCGGTATATTAACAGTCCGTCGGAAATATTAGTTTACCGACAGAGCGGATATATGGGAGAAGAGTGCCACAAGTCTTCAAGCAATTTTGCTCTATGAACCTATTAAATACAGCTGACGGATAAATCAATTCACACATTTATTGAATATCATCATTTTACAGAGAAAAATATCAACCTTGCAAGTATAAGTCTGCATGTTGACACAAGATGCGGATAAGGTTCAAGTCTTCTTCATCGTAACTGTTGGATTAAGTGCAACATACAAGGAGTTCAAAAGTCAGTACATGTTCAGGAATAAGTCCATATACATGAATGTGTTAGTTAATGACTAATGTTAATACATGGATTATCTAGATTATGATAAGTTCCATGTACCATAGTTCTAAAATTATCCTATCTCAAGTATACATATCCATGTAATGTTGAGGCATATAATTGAAGTTGTGAAATCATCTCCTTCCTCCAGAAATACTTCCTACTTCAAATACCAAAATATCCAACAGTTTGGTATCAGAGCTAGAGCTATGGCCAATAATTTAGCCTTCACCCATGTCCAACCACCATTATTCGACGGAAGAAACTGTAAGAACCCAAAAATTTTAGACTTTTAATTAATTATTTTATTAGAGGAAAAAATAAAATAAATTAATTAATGTAATTATAATTATTAATTAACTCTTAAGTAAATGGGCTATTTAAATTGAATGGGTTAAATTAAGTGGGCTAGGTTTTGGGCTTGTGCAAGAGAAAGCCCAAGGAGGTTAATACCTACATTTAAATACTAAACCTTCCTAAAAATTCCTCATAATTTTCAGCAATTACCAAAGCAAAAGAAAAAAAAAAACTCAAAAACCCTAGTCTAGGGCGGCGGCCGGAAACTGCAAGGGGAGGAGGAGCATCCGTGGTTGATTCTTTGGGCAATCTTTCTTCACCAAAATTAAGGTAATGTCAAACCCTAACTTCCCTCTTTCGTTTCATTCAATTCGGAGCATTAGGGAATTAGTTATGATTTTTATAAGTTTTAAACTTTTATTGTTCTTGGATGATTTTTGCAAGCTTTTAAATGTTAAATCTTGAGGTTAAATGAATTGTTTGAGGATTAAAATGATGGGGATTGAGTGATACAATAATATGTTCATAACCCTAATCCGTTCTTGAGATTAGAATAGAAAGAATATAGATTTAATTCATTAAGGTGTTAATGGATGATTGATTTAAAAAGGAAATTAATTCAATTATTAGGTTAATGTTAAAAAAATAAAAAGTGAAGAAATCAAAACCATGAGATGGAGGAACCTGTAAGGCTCGGCTGAAACCCTAGGCCAAATTAGGTGTGTTTTGGTTTAATTGATTAAGCTTTTGGTTAAGTATTAAAAGACTACAGTTAAGTTTTTAACTGAAAAAGGACTAGGTTGAATAGTTTGAAGCTGAAACCGTTAAAATTCTAACTATACAGTCAGGAAATTGATGGAGAAATTAACTGAAGGATTAAATTGTAAAGCTTAAAACTGCAGAAGGACCATTCTGTCATTAATTGAAAGTCAAGGGACTAATTGGTAATTATCTAAAAGTTGAGGGACTAGTTTGCAAATATTTAAAAGTTGAGGGACTAGTTTGCAAATATTTAAAAGTTGAGGGACTAGTTTGCAAATATTTAAAACTTGAGAGACTAATTTGCAAATATCTAAAAGTTGAGGGACTAAATTGCAAATATTCAAAAGTTGGAGGACTGTTTTGCAAATACCTAAAAGATGGGGGACCTTTAAGTAATTAATCAAAAGTAGAAGGACTTAAGTGAAAATCCTAAAAGAGGAAAGTTACCTTATAGTCAAGAATTATGAAAAAGATGGAAAAGAGAACAATCCTAAATAAAAAATCAAACCATAACTAGGGAATTACAAAGCCAAGAATAAGGAAATTCCCAAATAAGGAAAGTTTCCAAAAATAGAAACTTTCCAAACATAGAAAGTTACTAAATAAAGTAAAGAAAGAAGTTAACGCATAAGGCTTAACTAAGTAGAGATAGTTAACGACAAATGCGAGATACTAAGTTACTCTTACGTGTTTGTAGATACGCACGGGAAGAGCGGTCCAAGAAGTTAGACCAAGGTAAGGGATTACGTTCCTTTACTGTATTTGAATTCTTTTCCATTGGAAATCCTATACCTTCTTGATATAATTAGACTATCAAATGGCATGATAGTTATTTGTAAATAATCTGCGTTATTGAACGTTACTTGGAAATATCTATATTTTGTGATAATATTGTTGTTCACAGAATATCTGAAGTTTGAAACTTGTCATATGCATACTTGTACCTCTGTATGCTTTCTCGTTCTAGCATGTTTGTGGAATCACTTACTTGCTTAGAATGGACATGCCCAGTTAGAAAAGGCATTGTCAGAACTTGTCTAATGACTTATTCTTATTAGGGATTGCATGAGTGATCACATTCCTTCTCTCAGGAATTGTCTGATTACAAGGGCAATTCTAGACCCCGAGCATGTATGTGTGACAGTACCGTATATGTTTCGACCCACACAAATGGCTTGATGAAGCTAGGTGTATTATTTGTACCTTTGGCATTGAGGTTATAATGTACGTTGGAATTGACGGAAATTGTATGAATCCCTTTGAATCGTAGTGCCATATTTCCTTGAAGATAAATATAAATGGTGTCTTGACTGTATTGTACCGCAGTCTATTATAAAACTAAATTAACCTATCCTTGTATGATATTATTGAAGTGTTCATTCCGGTCGTCTCTTCTTAGTACCCGAAGAGACATCGTATGAACTTACTGAGCATTCATTCGCTCACCCTTTCTCCCTTAAATTTTTCTTTCCAGGTTCTAAGTAGGAGGGAATTTGATTGGTCGCGAGAAGGGCGACGCTTGGAGAATAAGTAGGGTTTATTGAACAATTAGTTATTTCATTTGGTTGTAAGTACATTAATGGCTAGTGTGGTTTTACTAGCTGAGACAATAAGTATTTATTTTCGCTTCCGCATTTATTAAGTATTTATGGTATTTAATGACATTTATGATGTAATAGGGTTTTGGGGTGGAAACCCTAATATTTTGAAGTTATATTTAATGCCATTGAATGCTCATTTATGTATGGAAAATTAGGGGTGTTACAGTTGGTATCAGAGCCATGGCTTTAGGTCTTATGGGAAATTAGACTTGAGTCCTTGGAGATAGTTAAATTGACCTTTAGAAATGTGAATTAGCCTGTTCAACCTAGAACTAAGTAAACAAGGTTGGAAGAACAACTTACTTGTGTGGTTAGAGAATTATACTTGTGCCTTATTTTAAAGAAATATATATTGTGTTTTGGAGTTAGACTAATTAAGTTCCTTGTCTAATGTGTGTAGGATCAATGGCACGAAGACCGATTAAGTCTGTAAGGTATAGCGCGGCCCTCAAAGAAACAATTGCAGCTAAGGATCACCGCATCAAATTGATCACTAAAGAGTTAAAGAAAGAGAAGGCAAAAGTAAAGGGTTTTCAGTACGCCCTCAAGGTAATCAGTGAAGATATGGCATCCATGGAAAAGGAGCTGGCTAAGAATATTCAGAAAGTCAAGACCGGGGAGATACATATCAGGATAGCTAATAGGGAATGGAATAAACTAAGTGTGCAAGTACTGTATGAGCAAAGGCGAGTGTTTAACCTCGAGGAGCAGCTAGATAAACAAGAACGTCGTGAACTGCAGTCAAGCTGCCAATTGCATGCAGAGAAGCTAGATATTCAAGCTAAGTATGATGAGTTAGCAGCCAAACATGAACGGTGTGGAATCTAGAGGCCAAGTGAAGGAACAGAGAGGACGAATTGATGAACAATCAAGAATCCAGAGGGTTATTTTATTTATGTTAATTCAGAATAGTCTAGTAAATTTTTTTTTTGTTTTCTAGTTGAGATTAAAATTTTCGTTCTAGCAGAAAGGATTTTAGACAGTCATGTTCTTTTATCAATTTAGTATGAATAAAAGGTTTTAGTTAATTTTATTATTACTAGTACCAGGTAAAATAATTAACTATCCCTTATAAAGAAAAGCCAGAAGTTTAACTTGTTGAGAAACAACAAGAAAAAGCATAGACCAAGTGAAACGGCCTATGAAACCATGGGGCGGAGTAAGACGACCATGGGGATAAAAGTGAAACTAGCCAAGTGAAACGGCTTGTGAAGCCATGAGTCGAAGAAAGACGACCATGGAAATAAAAAGTGAACTAGTCAAGTACAACGACTAGTAAGATAAAGTCAAACTAACTAAGAAAAACGTTAGTTGAAAAGTAAATTGTAAAAGTCTTTTGGAGACGAAAAATTATGTAACTGACCAAGTAAAAGGTTAGTAAGGTATTAAAAGTTAAAGTTTCCGAGACGAGAAATCTCAAAGTTAACGAACCATCCAACGAACATTAAGTTCATGGTCTAGTACCAAAGGCCAATGAATAAAACTTTCGTCTAGAGAAGACGTGAACCAAATCGTAGTCTAGTAAAATGACTAACGAATGAAATGGAAAACTAGCGAGTAAAAAGCTAGCCCAAAGTGTAGGAAATCAATATAATAGACATGCATGTGAATGTATTGTTGTACCATAATCGTTGTACGTTCAATGAGATGAATTCATATAACTGAAACAAGGCAATTCACAGATGTCGATGCGCACAAGATCAGGACAGAATGCCAATGACAGAAATGATAATAACAACAACAACAGTGGGAACGGGAATGGAGGAGGACAATTGGACCCGAATATGGCCAACCTTCTTCAGACTTTGACACAGACGGTGGCCGGGATAGGTCAAGCCGTAGCTGGACTGGCTCAAGCACCACCACCAGTACACTTGCGCGACCCGTTAGAGTTGTTCCAGAGAAGGAACCCTGACACGTTCTCAGGTACAGAAAAAGAGAAGCCAGAGGACTGGATTAAGAGCACAGAGAAAATTTTCGGGACATTAACTTGCACAGAGGAACAGAAGGTGGTATTTGCGACTTTCATGCTAAGGGGAAAGGCACAGTCATGGTGGGAGGCAGAAAAACGAGCTGCTGTGGCTCGTGGTGATGCGGAAATGACTTGGACCGCTTTCAAGAATGTGTTTAATGAGAAGTACTACCCTGCCAGCGTGAGGAATGCCAAGGTAGCTGAATTCTTAACTCTGGTACAAGGAAACATGACGGTGGCGGAGTACGGTGAGAAGTTCACTGATCTGATGGAATTTGCTCCAAGGTTTTTCGATACCGAAGAGCAGAAAGCGAGGAAATTCGAAGCAGGACTAAGTGATCGGATCAGATACAGAATTACTCCATTAGCTTTGACAACATACTCTGCAGTATTGGATAGGGCCAAAATTGTGGAGAAGGAGTCGGACAGTTATCGCAGCCGGCGTGAGGAAAAAGGAAAGACAGTGTCCAAGGGATCAGATGGAGACAAAGGGTCAAACGGTAATGGGGACAAGGATCTTCACAACAACAAGAGAAAGGCGGTGGACGATAATCGTGATAAAGGCAGTTATGGGAACAAGCATGCCAACAACAACAACAACAACAATAAGAATTTCGATGGCAACAGAAGTGAGTGGAACAAGGGCGGGGCCCGAGGTTTCACGAGTTATGATAAATGTACGATTTGTGATGGGGCTCATAAGACAGAGATCTGTTTCTACAAGGAGCGGAAATGCCACAATTGCGACAAGGTTGGACATCCCAAGTGGAAATGTCCTGAACCCAAGAAAGATGAACCAGCATCGGGAGCCAGAGGAAATAACGGAGGAAATGGTGGAGGTCGTGGACGAGTGTTCACGATGACAGCAAAAGCGGCAAATGTAAACAATGATCTTGTGGCAGGTACACTTCAGTTAAATTTCCGCAATGTTTATGTGTTAATAGATACTGGAGCTACACATTCAGTGGTTAGTAAATGCATAGCTAAGAAGTTGAAATTGCAACTCTAAGCCTTACAAGTACCTTTAGTGATAGATACACCTGCAAAAGAAGCTATACCTATCACCACAGTTTATAAGAATTGCACCTTGGAAGTAGGAGGCACTGAATTGAAAATTGAACTTATTGAATTAGATATGTCAGAGTTCGATGTGATCTTAGGGATGGATTGGTTAGCCATGAACCGTGCTAACGTTAATTGTTACGAGAAGATAATGACCTTTGTAGGGAAAGACAGTGAAGAGTGTAAATTCGTAGGTTCAAAACCAAGGAGCCAAGTAGGGTTGATAACTGGAATGAAGGCGCGAAAATTGTTAAGGAAAGGATGTGTGGGATTTCTAGCACATATTGGTGAGACCGAAGGAAAAGAAGTAACTATAGATTCCTTAGAGGTTGTTAAAGAATTTCGCGATGTATTTCCAGAAGATTTGCCGGGGATACCACCAGTGAGAGATGTTGAGTTCACAATAGACCTAGTGCCGGAAACGACACCCATTTCAAGGGCACCATATAGGATGGCTCCGACGGAATTAAAGGAGTTGAAGGAGCAATTACAAGAGTTGTTGGATAAGGGGTTGATTAGACCGAGCATGTCGCCATGGGGTGCGCCGGTGCTATTTGTAAAGAAGAAGGATGGGTCTATGAGGTTGTGTATCAATTATAGGGAATTGAATAAAGTGACGGTAAGGAACCAGTATCCCTTACCAAGGATTGATGATCTGTTTGACCAACTGAAGGGGGCTTGTTACTTTTCAAAGATAGATCTTAGGTCTGGTTACCATCAGTTGAGGGTGAAGGATGAGGATGTGGCAAAGACAGCATTCAGAACACGATATGGGCATTACGAGTTTGTGGTTATGCCATTTGGGTTGACTAATGGACCAGCTGCATTCATGGAATTGATGAATAGAATATTTCAAGAGTACCTAGAGAGATGTGTGATAGTGTTCATTGAAGATATTTTGGTGTACTCTAGAACCAAAGAAGAACATGCAGAACATTTGAAGTTAGTACTGGAAATTTTGAGAGGACAGAAATTATACGCCAAGTTTAAGAAGTGTGAATTTTGGTTAGAGAAGGTGACATTCTTGGGACATGTAGTGTCTAAGGAAGGAATTTCTGTAGATCCAACAAAATAGAGGCAATAATGGATTGGGAAAGACCGACTACAGTGACCGAGATAAGAAGTTTTCTGGGTTTAGCTGGTTACTATAGAAGATTCGTAGAAGGATTTTCTAAGTTATCTGGACCATTGACGAGGTTGACTCAAAAGGGAGTAAAGTTCATTTGGTCGGAGGAGTGTGAGAAAAGTTTTCAAGAATTGAAGAATAGGCTGGTGACTGCACCGATATTGACGTTACCGACTGGAACTGAAGGGTTTGTCATCTACAGTGATGCTTCACTGAAGGGATTAGGTTGTGTCCTGATGCAAAATGAGAAGGTTATAGCATATGAGTCTAGACAATTGAAGGTACATGAACGGAACTATCCTACCCATGATCTGGAGTTAGCTGCGGTACTATTTGCATTAAAGATTTGGAGACACTACTTATATGGCGTGAAGTGCCAGATTTTTACCGACCATAAAAGCCTTAAGTACATATTTACCCAGAAAGAGCTTAATATGAGACAAAGGAGGTGGCTAAAGTTACTAAAAGATTATGAATGTGAGATTTTGTATCATCCTGGGAAGGCTAATAAAGTGGCCGATGCGTTAAGTAGAAAGAATCACGGAATGTTAGCAACGTTGATCCCTAAGGGGGTAAGAGCATGGGAAGACATGAAGGATATGAGTCTAAGAGTGAAAGTTAGTGGGTATCTGGCTAAATTAACCCTACAACTGACGCTTTTGGGAAGGATAAAAGAAGCACAAGAGTTAGATGAGGAAAGAGAGGCCCTAGTCGGAAAAGGGCAAGGAAAAGATCTTCGCATAGGGGAAGATTGAATCTTGAGATACCAGGAAAGAATATGGGTGCCGAACAATGATGAGATTAAGAGAGAAATACTGAGGGAAGCTCACTGCTCAAAATTCTCCGTACATCCGGGAAGTACTAAAATGTATAGAGACTTGAGAGGATCGTTCTGGTGGAATAACATGAAGAATGACGTGGCAGAGTACGTGGCACGATGCTTGACCTGTCAGCAAGTGAAAAGTGAACATCAGAAACCGGCAGGCTTACTACAATCACTACTAGAAACAGGGTATTTACCGACGGACCCAGTCCGTCGGTAATACCGACGGAAAACAAACGGATACCGACGGAAATTAATTTCATTTTACCGGGAATTTTTTTTTTAAAAAATTTCGTGTAGTCCGTCGGTAATTTAAAAATGTCCGTCGGTAATTCCTTGGTATTACCGACGGACAGTGTTCGTCGGTAAAGACGCCCTATATATAATGAAAAAATCCCATTTCTTAATTACGCCTTCATTTTATGTACGCCCTCTCCTCTCTCTCTCAGTTCGCGAACGAAACCCTAGTGCCTCGCCGTTGCCGTCGCCGTCTTCGGTAAGTTTCTTCTCAATCGCTTAATTCCTCTCTCACTCGATTTCTCCTCTCACTCTCTCTCTCTCTCTCTCTCATCAGTAATTCGCGAACAAACGCCGTCTCCGCCGTGGAAGCCGTTCGCCATTTCCGTCTCCGTCGCCGGCCGGTAAGCTCTCTTTCTCTCTCTCAATCCCTTTCTCTCTCTCACTCGATTTCTCTCTCTCACTCGCTTTCTCTCTCTCTCTCTCGCAGTCGCCCTAGTCTTGCCGTTGCCGCCGAGCCCGCCGTTCGCCGTCGTTGTCTCCGTCGCCGGTAAGCTCTCTTTCTCTCTCTCTCTCACTGGATTTCTCTCTCTCAAGTATTGATTACAAATCTTTGCCTAATTTTGAAAAAAATTACTTAACTGTGTATGTATAATTGTTGAAAAAAATTAAGAAAGTATATTTGATAACTGTGTATGTATAATTGTTGAAAAAAATTAAGAAAGTATATTTGGTAACTTTATTAGTAAAATAATTAACTGTGTATGTAAAATTAATTAACTGTGTATAATTAGTATATTCTATATCCCCCAAATGAGTGCCATTTTTTAGTTTTCAAGGAAATTAAGAAAGTTAAGTCATTTTAGTAGCATATGTACATAATATACCATTAATGTCTACATTATAGGATACAAATGCACATATGAGCAATTTGGTAACTTTATTAGTAAAATAAGGACACTCATTTTAGGGAGAGGGAGTAAGTATATTAAACCAGCTTTGGAAAATGGTTGAATGGGTAAAAGAATATTTCATTGAACTTGATCATTATTAGTTATGTTTTTACTTGATTTTTAAGCTTATGTTGTCATTTTGATTGCGATTTGCATCAAATTGACTTAATTTAGACTGGATTAAAAGGGGTTTACTTCAATTTTGAGCTGGGATTAAGAGATTTTGTATTGATGTTTAATGTAGTTTCTCTACTGAAATCTTGAATGTGATAGTTTTTGCCTACTGAGACTTTCTGATTTTGTGGGTGAGTTTTGTTTAGCTGTTAAAATCTTTCCTTTTGTGAAGGATAACTCGTAGCTCGGTCTATAATTTGTCCTTACTTTCTTTTTAGGTTTGGCTTCGTGTTTTCTATGGATAATTTGTTCTTAATTAGCATCACAGATCTCCCCCTTAATGATACCCCCTCCGTCCCAAAATGAATGTCCAAAAAAGTTCCAAATTTACTCTTGGAGAGCAAATTTTAAAAGGTTTTGGATATTCATATTGGGACAGTGAGGTGAATGTCTAAAAAAATGAAATAAAAAATAAATAAAATAAATAAAAATAAAAATAAAAAAAACAAAATAAATAAAAAATAAAATAAATAATAATAAAATAATAATAATAATACTAAATAATAATAATAATAATAATAATAAATATAATAATAATAAATAAAAAATAAAAAAAATAAAAAAATAAAAAAAATAAATAAATAAATAAAATAAATAATAATAAAATAATAATAAATAATAATAATAATAATAATAATAATAATAAATATTGAACATACCAAAAGTGTCGAATTGGGCCAAACGAGTAAAGCCCAATCACAGATAGCGTTGGCACCCACATTCTCAATGAAACTAATCCAATCAGGTCGACGCCCCACATGTCAAATGGCCAAGCTGCGATCACAGGAGTCTGCTCTGTTGTTGGCACATGAGGTAAGTTGGCAAACCTTTGGCATTGATCACATTGCTGAACAAAGTTGTGGGTGTATGTCTTTGCATGGAGGGTAGAAGACATGATTACTTTCTTTGAAATATAATAATAAAAAAAATAAAAATAAAAAAATAATAAATAAAAAATAAAAATATACATATATGTATATATATAAATAAGATGAGAGTCTTTCTCACACACAGCTATCAAAATCCGTCCATCTTTGATCAAAAAAGATAGAGCAAATAAGTTTTCCACTGTTTGAGCAAATGATTTTCTGTTTAATACGAGTTTTTCCAGTTTCACTGTCCTCTTCTCTCTAAGGATCTGAAACATCACAGCCATGTTCTTGTCAGTGTCTGTTTTCTCTTACTGGTGGTATACGGTCACAAGTAAAAACAAGGTAACAGTATAACACCAGTGAAGAGAAAACAGAACTTTCCTCCAATTTTTTTAATCTCCACCTTCCATTTACCCAAGATCCTGATTGCAGAATCTTCCTCATGAGCATGAAAGCTGGCGGTGTTGCTCTCAATCTCATGGTTGCTTCGCAAAACATGCAAAGCAACCGTGAGATTGAGGGCAACACCGCCAGCTTTCAAGCTCATGAGGAAGATTCCGCAATCAGGATCTTGGGTAAATGGAAGGTGAAGATTGAAAAATTGGAGGAAGCTCTATTTTCTCTTCCTTTGGTGTTATCTTTGTTACCTTGTTTTTACTTGTGACCGTATACCACCAGTGAAGAGTAAAACAGGCACTCACAAGAACATGGCTGTGATGTTTGAGATCCTTAGAGAGGAGGACAGTGAAACTGAAAAAACCTATATTAAACAGAAAATCCTTTGCTCAAACGATGAGAACTTGTTTGCTCTGTCTTTCTTGGTCTAGGCGAGATAGGGTTTTGATTGTTGTGGATGATAACGACTCTCATCTTGTTTATTGATCAAAATTATGCATGTTATGGTAATGAATAAAAATTATGCACGATTATATGATTTGTAAATATCATTATTTTCTATTAAAATTGCTTGATTTTCGATTATAAAGCAAGTAGGCAGTGATATTTTCAATTCATACGTGTATTTCGGGATGGGATAGAAGCCGACCCCAATTCTAAACCTAATGGACATGAATTGTCCTTTCACCCTAGAGAATGATATACTTAACAACAAAGAATTAAATATTAATATTTAAAATTATTCACATCCACCTAAACCGACTACCGAGACCAATTTGTGTTGAAAATTCTGATGTTCCAGAAGCCGGTGTGAATTAGGGTTCGTCTTTTATATCAATAAACCTAAATGAAGTGTCTTTTATTTATATATATATATATTGATATATTGTTTTTATTTGTATATATAATATACTAGTTTAGATATGTCGGGTCGAGGTGGCAATCGTTCAAAGAGAGGCAAGGTTGCGGGTTTTGTCCATCGTCTTGTTTCTCCAAGGACCGAAGGGAGGGCTCTACGTGCAGTTCGGGACATAGTGATGATGATTTGAGTAGTCAAGGTAATGTAAGCTCTAGTGTTCCGGTTAGTGAACCATCGGACGGGTTCACTTGGACGCAATTATTAATGAGGATGGAAAAATGGAAATATCTATCTCTCCCGGTGGCGGTAAGTATTATTTAATTGTAAATGTCATATATATAATGTTTACATTTTATTATTGTCTTTTTATTTGTATATTTATTGATATATTGTTTTTCAATTAATATCTTATAGGTTTATACATGGTGGTTGTCAAGATCCCGCTAGATGGTTTGGGGATTTATTCAGAGGGTATAATTTTGAGGAATTTTATCCCACCCCAAGTCAATATCAAAAGAGGTGTATGCTATACGGTATAGCCGG
Organism: Adenophora triphylla var. japonica; assembly: GCA_022495995.1. Lineage (NCBI taxonomy): Eukaryota > Viridiplantae > Streptophyta > Magnoliopsida > Asterales > Campanulaceae > Adenophora > Adenophora triphylla. The sequence continues at coordinate 39,050 of JAFEMH010008010.1, read as the reverse complement.
TTTCGGGTAAAATTACTTAATTCTCTTTCCTTTGTAAAGTTTGTAGACAATTCCCTTGTGTATTTAACTACTTTTACTATTTTTGTAGCACATATATTCATGCCACAGGTGTACCGACGTTCAAATCGAGGCGGCTTTCAAGAAATTGGTTGCTAAGCGGTACGCATTTGGGAAAGTGTACGACATGAAAAGAAAGTGGCTGAATGATGGTTTGCCTCCAGCTAATTTCTCCGCTAGTGCGTGGGAGCAGTGGGAAGCCTATTGGAACAGTGAGAAATTTCAAAAAAGTTCAGAAATTGCAAAGAAGAATAGGAACTCACAAGAGGGGCGGGGGAGTGCACACTGGAGGATCAATTAACTTCAGCGAGAGTTGGTCCAGAATGGTAAACTTCATTTATTATCCGTTTGTAAATTAAGCAATACTCTATTTGATTCATATATTGTTATTATTTGATAGGCTTTTTAAAGTTTTAATTTTTTTATATGTTAAGCGTTTGAAACACGGAGATGATGAGGCTGATGGTGCTGCTGTGTTTCTGGCTACACATACTACGGAGGCTGCTGATGGCTCAGGGCCACAATGGGTCAACCCTTATTACCAGACCCTTTATGTAAGTGTTAATAGTATTTTCTATTAGTAAATTATATATTATCTATTAGTAAATTATAAATTATTTAGTTAAATAAATATTATTTTCTACCATAGTGTATAATGTATTTTTTTCAGGAAGAGTATGATTGGCGGACTCGTGAGGAGGCTATTGAAGAAGGAAGTTTGGCTCCTGAGAGCACCGAGCGGCCCGCCTTTCGTGAAAAGCTTTGGGCGGCCATTGTCCTTCGAGACAAGCAACCAAAGGGAGACCGCTTGCCTGGATTCGGAGGACATGGTGCGGGGTATTTTAACATGCCATTCCGGCCCTACTACGCAATACTTTTCATCTTCTTCCTCCGGCGGCGATCATCATGTGGATCAAGAAGCCTTTGATGATCGGGTCAACAGAGGTTGAGAGGCGAGTGGAGCTGATCCCGAGCCAGTGCGAGACCCAGGTGGATGCGCGGGTGGAGGCGCAGTGGAGGCCCATGTGCGGACCCGGATGCGAGACCCGGAGTTTCGGCCAGGTGCAGAGGCTAGTGGAGCAACAGCTTGAGCAGCGCATGCAACAATACTTGGCTACCATGAATTTGCAATCACAGGTTTGACAGGTTTATCCCTTTCCCATTACCCTTTTTCTCTTTGTTTGTAGTTTGTTTGTTGTTGGGATTTGTGTAAAACATGTTTGACAGGTTTACAGGTGGTTTAATAATAAAACAGATTTTTTTTTTAAAATCTGGCCAGATTACCGACGGAAATTTCCGTCGGTAAATTAATAAAAAAAAAAAATAATACTAATTTCCGGCGGAAATATCCGTCGGAAAATAATAAAAATTAAAAAAATAAAATTCATTACCGACGGATATATCCGTCGTTTTATGGTTTAGATTTCCGACGGACATATCCGACGGTAAATTTTATGGATTCCGACGGTTATAACCGTCGGTAATGGTTTTATTTACCGACAGATATTTCCATCGGTAACCTCCGGCAATTGCTCCGGTTAACCGGCCGGCGTTACTCATTTCCGACGGACGGTTCCCGGCGGAATTTCAGATTTTTCGGCGGACAATCCGCCGGTATTTCCGGCGGAATTTGTCCGTCGGTATTACCAACCAATTATTTTCGACGGAACCCGACGGACGAATTACGTCGGTAATATCCATTTACCGTCGGAAATGTGGAATTACCGACGGAAATTTCCGTCGATAAAAGGCCTGTTTCTAGTAGTGAATCTTTACCAATTCCGGAGTGGAAGTGGGAGAACATTGCTATGGACTTCGTGAGTGGGTTACCGAAAACACAAGGGAAGCAAGATGCTATATGGGTCATTGTAGATAGATTGACGAAGTCGGCACATTTCCTAGAAATCAAGAAGACGGATTCGTTAGAAAAGCTGGCCAAACTGTATATTGATGAGATAGTAAGGTTACATGGAATACCAGTCTCAATAGTGTCAGATAGAGATGCGCGGTTTACCTCAAAGTTTTGGAACAGTCTACAAGGGGCACTTGGGACAGAACTGACGATGAGTACGGCGTATCACCCACAAACAGATGGGCAGTCGGAAAGGACCATCCAGACATTGGAGGACATGTTGAGGGCTACATCGTTAGATTGGCCAGGCTCGTGGGATGAACACTTACCGTTAGTGGAGCTTGCGTACAACAACAGTTTTCACGCAAGCATTGGAATGGCTCCGTACGAAGCACTATATGGAAGAAAATGTAGGTCGCCAGCTTGTTGGGACGAGGTCGGCGAGAGAAAGTTAAGTGGACCGGAATTAGTACAAGTCATCTTAGATAAAGTTCGGCGAGATCCGTAAGTGGCTACAAGCTGCACAAAGTAGACAGAAGTCCTACGCAGACAACCGAAGAAGAGAGTTAGAGTTTCAGTTGGGTGATCGAGTGTTTTTAAAGATCTCGCCAACAAAGGGAATCATGAGGTTCAGAATCAAGGGAAAGTTAAGCCCGCGATATGTGGGACCATTCGAGATTCTTGACAAGATTGGGGAAGTGGCCTATAGATTGGCTTTACCACCGGTTTTAGCTGGAGTGCATGATGTGTTCCATGTCTCCATGCTAAGGAAGTATATTCATGATCCAAGTCACGTGATCGAGTACAAACAGCTAAGAGTCCGTGCTGATCTGACTTATGATGAAAGGCCGATCAGGATCGTCGACAGAAAAGACGAGAATGTGAGGAAACGGTTGATTCCTTATGTAAAAGTACAGTGGAGCAACCATACCGAAAGAGAAGCAACATGGGAGCTCGAAAGCGAAATGCGGGAAATGTATCCCGATCTCTTCGAAAATTAAGGTACGTTAAGTTTGGGGACAAACTTCTTTTAAGGGCGTAAGAATGTAAGAACCCAAAAATTTTAGACTTTTAATTAATTATTTTATTAGAGGAAAAAATAAAATAAATTAATTAATGTAATTATAATTATTAATTAACTCTTAAGTAAATGGGCTATTTAAATTGAATGGGTTAAATTAAGTGGGCTAGGTTTTGGGCTTGTGCAAGAGAAAGCCCAAGGAGGTTAATACCTATATTTAAATACTAAACCTTCCTAAAAATTCCTCATAATTTTCAGCAATTACCAAGGCAAAAGAAAAAAAAAAAAACTCAAAAACCCTAGTCTAGGGCGGCGGCCGGAAACTGCAAGGGAAGGAGGAGCAGCCGTGGTTGGTTCTTTGGACAATCTTTCTTCACCAAAATTAAGGTAATGTCAAACCCTAACTTCCATCTTTCGTTTCATTCAATTCGGAGCATTAGGGAATTAGTTATGATTTTTATAAGTTTTAAACTTTTATTGTTCTTGGATGATTTTTGCAAGCTTTTAAATGTTAAATCTTGAGGTTAAATGAATTGTTTGAGGATTAAAATGATGGGGATTGAGGATACAAAAATATGTTCATAACCCTAATCCGTTCTTGAGATTAGAATAGAAAGAATATAGATTTAATTCATTAATGTGTTAATGGATGATTGATTTAAAAAGGGAATTAATTCAATTATTAGGTTAATGTTAAAAAAATATAAAGTGAAGAAATCAAAACCATGAGATGGAGGAACCTGTAAGGCTCGGCTGAAACCCTAGGCCAAATTAGGTGTGTTTTGGTTTAATTGATTAAGCTTTTGGTTAAGTATTAAAAGACTACAGTTAAGTTTTTAACTGAAAAAGGACTAGGTTGAATAGTTTGAAGCTGAAACCGTTAAAATTCTAACTATACAGTCAGGAAATTGATGGAGAAATTAACTGAAGGATTAAATTGTAAAGCTTAAAACTGCAGAAGGACCATTCTGTCATTAATTGAAAGTCAAGGGATTAATTGGTAATTATCTAAAAGTTGAGGGATTAGTTTGCAAATTTTAAAAGTTGAGGACTAGTTTGCAAATATTTAAAAGTTGAGGGACTAGTTTGCAAATATTTAAAAGTTGAGAGACTAATTTGCAAATATCTAAAAGTTGAGGGACTAAATTGCAAATATTCAAAAGTTGGAGGACTGTTTTGCAAATACCTAAAAGATGGGGGACCTTTAAGTAATTAATCAAAAGTAGGACTTAAGTGAAAATCCTAAAAGAGGAAAGTTACCTTAAAGTCAAGAATATTGAAAAAGATGGAAAAGAGAACAATCCTAAATAAAAAATCAAACCATAACTAGGGAATTACAAAGCCAAGAATAAGGAAATTCCAAAATAAGGAAAGTTTCCAAAAATAGAAACTTTCCAAACATAGAAAGTTACTAAATAAAGTAAAGAAAGAAGTTAACGCATAAGGCTTAACTAAGTAGAGATAGTTAACGACAAATGCGAGATACTAAGTTACTCTTACGTGTTTGTAGATACGCACGGGAAGAGCGGTCCAAGAAGTTAGACCAAGGTAAGGGATTATGTTCCTTTACTGTATTTGAATTATTTTCCATTGGAAATCCTATACCTTCTTGATATAATTAGACTATCAAATGGCATGATAGTTATTTGTAAATAATCTGCGTTATTGAACGTTACTTGAAATATCTATATTTTGTGATAATGTTGTTGTTCACAGAATATCTGAAGTTTGAAACTTGTCATATGCATACTTGTACCTCTGTATGCTTTCTCGTTCTAGCATGTTTGTGGAATCACTTACTTGCTTAGAATGGACATGCCCAGTTAGAAAAGGCATTGTCAGAACTTGTCTAATGACTTGTTCTTATTAGGGATTGCATGAGTGATCACATGCCTTCTCTCAGGAATTGTCTGATTACAAGGGCAATTCTAGACCCCGAGCATATATGTGTGACAGTACCGTATATGTTTCGACCCACACTAATGGCTTGATGAAGCTAGGTGTATTATTTGTACCTTTGGCATTGAGGTTATAATGTACGTTGGAATTGAAAGAAATTGTATGAATCCCTTTGAATCGTAGTGCCATATTTCCTTGAAGATAAATTTAAATGGTGTCTTGACTGTATTGTACCGCAGTCTATTATAAAACTAAATTAACCTATCCTTATATGATATTATTGAAGTGTTCATTCCGGTCGTCTCTTCTTAGTACCCGAAGAGACATTGTATGAACTTACTGAGCATTCATTCGCTCACCCTTTCTACCTTAAATTTTTCTTTCCAGGTTCTAAGTAGGATGGAATTGGATTGGTCGCGAGAAGGGCGACGCTTGGAGAATAAGTAGGGTTAATTTATTGAACAATTAGTTATTTCATTTGGTTGTAAGTACATTAATGGCTAGTGTGGTTTTACTAGCTGAGACAATAAGTATTTATTTTCGCTTCCGCATTTATTAAGTATTTATGGTATTTAATGACATTTATGATGTAATAGGGTTTTGGGGTGGAAACCCTAATATTTTGAAGTTATATTTAATGCCATTGAATGCTCATTTATGTATGGAAAATTAGGGGTGTTACAGAAACTATGAGTTTTGGTCCGTTAAAATGGAGACTCTCTTTCGAACATTGATGGTCGAAAATATGATTCAAGATGGTGTAGAGAAGTTGAATACTCAAAGGAAAAAGAAAGAAGATGAAGATGTGAAGACTATTGATGCAAGCACACTTAGTCTCATTCAAAGAGTCGTGGCACATACTATTTTCTCAAAATAAGGAGATGCGAAGGTGAGAACTAAAAAACTCCAATCTATTAGAAGATATTCGGAGAATGTAAAAAATGAGAGAAAATGAGAAGTTGGAAGAAATCTCTAGTACAGTGATCGAGTTGGTTCATCAAATGAGGAGTTATGGAGATGATATTGAAGACCAAAGGGTGAGAGAAAAATTTGATCACTCTTCTTTCACCCCAAATTTTTCACTCAGCATGTTCTACATCTTGATCATCCACCTTGAGGTAACGTCTTAAATTACGTCTTGGACTAACGCCTTGAGTTATTTGTTGAATAATTCCTATTTTTCAGGAACGAAGTTATGAATAAACGATTTACCCTCGTGACCGTTCAAAGACTCAGTCAAAGGACGCTATAACACCCCTAGTATCAACCAAGGAGTAACGGCTGCAAAATCATCAACAGAAGGCGAGATTCTAGGCGAAAGAAGCGGGAGTACATTTATGTTGTTACTTCCGTTATCTTTTCAAGTATATAAGTCATCTAGAATGAACATGTACACACGTTACACACTCTACTTTAGGTTCATACTGCACTTTGTACTCAAGAACCACTAAATTCAATAATGCATTTTTGGTTAAGGTAGGCTTTTCCTATAGCCTCCCGAGGTTTTTCCGGCGAATGATTGTTCAAAGGTTTTCCTCGTTACATCCTCGCGTCCATCTTGATTTGAGAATTATATTCCATTTGTACCTAAAGTTCGTCAATACAAATTCACCTTGTTGAAAATTGTCCAAAACAATTTGACGCCTTCTGTGGGAACTTTTGATTTTTTAGATTCCAATAAAGATGAGTAATCCTACTTCAGCAATGTCTACACCCATCATCACGACTGGGGCAAGAACCAAAATGTCAAGCTTGCCCATGACGTCTAGCATTCATTTGCCCATTGGGTCTGGCGCTGTTACGTCTCAGAACCAACGGCTCAACTTGGGAGATTCCTCTTCCATAACGCTGCTGCCTGGAATATCAATGGGAATTATTACCAATATGACCACTATGATGCAGCAGTTGAAGAATCATATGGAATTGCAACATTACATGGCGAGCGTCGAAACGTCAAAAGAAAATTTCCAACTCAAACTATCTACAGTTGATTTGTAGATAGGGTAAGTCGGGTCGAACCACCGAGACACGAAGTTTAAAGTGTATAAAATTACTGCTATGACAAAAAGCTTGTAAAGTGAAGGATTTGTTGATTTTTAAGACTAATGCTTTTGCAAAAATTAAGTAAAATTGGTTATAAAAGAGATTTCAATAATAAGGAGAAAATTCCCGGAATTGACTTCACAAATTATGCTCAAGTTTCACAATTCATCAATCAAAGTACACTTGGGGTTTTTTTTCTTACAAAAGTATGATTGGGACACTTCGGCGGGTGATTTGCAATCAAGTGTTTCTAATTAATCTATTCCCTTGGCCCGTTCATAGATTAATTAGAAACCCAATTAGAACTTAAGAACACAAAAGAAACCACAATTCGTATGAATCTTTTGGCGGGGATTCAACAAATTGTGAAAATCAAGCCAAGACTAATTTCAATTGTAAATTTGGCGTTTCACAATTGAGATTCTAAATTATTCAAGAACAATTATGTGATCAAGATAAAGGTTCTAAAATTCCATTGAAAAGCAACTTGATAATCCCAAGTAATACAAAGATAAAGATGAAAAATAAAACTCAAAACATAAAGTGTTACCTCCAATTCCAAGAACTAAAAAAATTAGCTATCCATGAACATGAAGAACACCCAAGAAATTGAAGAAGAAGAAGAAAACTATGGAAAAAAATTCATAAAGTTCTCTAAACAATAATAATTTAAAATAGTAATTGTTCTTCTCTTAAAAACCCCCCCGCTGCTGTTATTGTCTTGTTAAAACCCATGATCAGCCACAATTAATAAGCATAAATAACTCCACATCCGTTCCAGTCCGCCTGGGATCCGTCTTCAAAACGCCTCGTGGGCGGTCGCCCTCAGCACCATGGGCGGTCGCCCATGTCTCCAGAAACATTTGGTCTTCAAAACAATTGCTCATGCGCGGCCGCCCATACACCCCTGCGCGACCGCCCACACGCACAAACTGTTGTGGTCAGTTTCTTCCCTTTTCCTTGGCCCAAACTTCATCAATTGGCCCAACTTCATTTGGCCCAGCTGCATTCCTTCACTCTTCATTTGGCCGGCCACTCCATTCTAGTTACATGGCCCATACCTTGGATGTTTAGTAACCATTTGAACTCGGTCCGTCCCATAATTGCATTGCCACATTTTTCCACTTGATTTATTCACAAAATTCTGCCAATTTCCTCAAATCTTCAATTGGACCACTGAAAACTAAAGAACACTAAAACATCTATTAAAACACACAAAACTCAAGGATTAAGCAAATAATAAGTTCATAAAGTAGTCAATGGATGAGTGTAAAACTCACTCATCAAATACCCCCAAACTTAAACATTTGCTAGTCCTCGAGCAAACACCAAACTAAATTATAAACAATTCAACTAAACGAACACAAAAATAAAAGCAAACTACTCTTACCAAATAATCAACTATGTCCTTCCATTCTTGCATGTTCCACAATTGCACAAATCACCCATTACAATCAACCGCAGGATAAGACTTTCCACAATGCAAGTATCAATATATTTTCCATTAATTGTAAAATATTACTTAACCATTATAATTACACCATAAATCTCTTTATGCACTATCATTTCTCTCTTTACTCACAACCAAGATCCATTTTTACAAAGCTAAGTACACCAACCATATTTTATTTTATTGATTTTATTTATCAAACAACAACACTTTTTAAACACAAAGCATGAATACTCACATGGACCACTTACACCCCCCCAAACTTGATTCTTTAAGCACATTTTTAAATCTTCTACCGTTCAAGTAGGGAACACTGTAGCAGCGAACTCCATGCCCCTAATACTAGGTAGAGATGTATTTAAAGGTTTTGAGAATTAGCCACTTCGGTATCGAGCTTGATACGGACCATCACGGCGGTAAAGCTCTTCCTCCATAACGCTACTGCATACCCAGAAATCTGGTTAAGCTAGAATAATCCCTAACCAATTAATCTACGCGTCTGGAGGTTTCACCGAGTATAAGTTACATTGCCATTGCTCTCATTCCCTTTTTTTCTTCTTTTTTTTTTCTTTTTTCTTTTCTTTTTTTTTCTCAAGATAGCAAGGGGGGGTCAAAATCTATTCACATCAAGGGAATACTCATCTTATGACTTGCCTAATGTTGCTACTTGATAAACAAACTCATTAACTTAAAAGATAATGGTATACTATAAACTTTATAAAAATGGATCAAAATTATAAACAAAGAGAATATTTCCACAAGTACACAAAACTGCAACTAAGAGATTTAGGACACAATTATAACTCTTAAGTAATGTACCACAATTAACCAAAAAAATATACCAACTTGCATATACATATTCACACCCAAATTATCCTTCCTAACGGTCACAACCATTCACATGCAATTATGGGGAACACCAAGAATGTTAAAGACATAGCTAACTATTTTTCCAAGAAAATTTTTCAATTTTTTTTTTTCAATTTTTAAATTAAAATCCTAACTACCAAAGAAGTAAATCCTAACTAATATGGTGAATCAACAAACAGACAAGCAAGTACCCCACACCCCCAAACTTAAATCATGCATTGTCCCTAATGCAACAAAATAAAGTAAAGAATAGGGGTACCTCCAACCAAAAAATCATCTCCAAAATTGATCCCACGGACCCCGTGCTGTAATGCCGTCTTGCCGCTTCTTTATTCTTTATTCGCTCATGCGCTTGCCAAGAAGACCATCCTCTCAACTGCTCAGGATCACGATATAGAGGCGACTGATATGGAATATGCTGAGGCTGTGGAGGTGGAGGAAGTCTGTCCCTCATATCCTGAAACATCTCCGTCTGTGCGTCCTCCATACGCCGCCTCCACATACTCGCAGCGTAAAAGTCCTCAGTAACCAATGACTGCAGCTGCCTCTGATTCTCCTCCATTACTGCTAACCGTTGATCCATCACACCATACTGTCCCCGAAGCTGACCAATCTCCTCTGACAATGCATCCACAAGGCCTGCTACATAATAGGCCGCCTCAGTTGGAGTAAACTGCTGTTCCTCCATGTCCTCATCTTCTTCACTCCCTCTCGCTCCTCTAGATGAACCCTCTCCATGCTGCAACTGGGCATTCCCCTTTATAGTAAGGGACCTCTTACTCACCGTCGTCCCTGTTGACCCAATATCCCTTACAATACGCAGACGAGTAAAATTCACTCCTTTCTTCTCAATCAATCCAGATATCAATAGCAGAAAATTAAAGTTGCACCGCCCTATCGTCTTAATTGTGTTCACAATCTCCTTTGACATTGCCAGTCCCGTATTGAAACGTTGACCGGACAATACCACGGTCATCAACAGTGCTCTCCTCCAATGCACATCATTGTAATGCGAAGTAGGCATGATACGCTCACAAATAAATCTGTGCAAAGCACGCATCCTCAAGTCCATATCTCTCGCCTTCTTCACATTACCATTTCTCAATAATGCCAAATCAATATCTACAAAATACGGAGCCAACCTGTCAAGGTTCCCCGCCACATTTAGTTCCATGATCTTTGCACTAGAGTAATAATCACAAGCACTGTTCTCAAACCCAGGCGACTCCATCCCATAATAGCTATTGATATCCTCATCATTATAATATACATTCTTGCCTCTAACCCAAGCACACTTCCTACTTTGCCCAGCCTCATATGCGTTTGCATAAAATTCCCTAACCAACACTGCCGAACCTCTATTAGTTGGACGGCTCGCTAAATTACCCCAACCATACCTTGCAAAAATATCATCCAACCCAAGTTCATCGGGCTTAAACTCATTTTCCACAGAAAACCCTTTTTTTTGCATATCTATCAAAAAATGACTTCGCTTTACCACCCACAAACTTTGTTTCATCATATTCAACAACCGGTTCCGAGACAGGAGCATTTCTTTGTCTAGGCATTTTAATCAACCACCCACAAACTTCCACACTAGGCACTAAGAAAATTGATTTTAAAAAACTTACTTGCCCAGAGTAACTCGCCGGAAAAGTCACCGGAGTTCACTGGAATCTCGCCGGAAATTCGCCGGAAATTGTTGAAGATGAACTGGGAAGAAAGACCCCTTCTTTGAACAAAGTTTCTCACAATAACCCTTTGGCTTTGAGCTTCAAAATCAACCTCTTGCAACCTTTTCCACCCTTTGCAAATTGTTCAAAATAACTTCAAAATTCTTGGCAACAATGGTGAAATGGGGCTCAATCTTTGGCTTAGGGGGGTTAAGTATGGTAGGGGATAGCAATTTAAGGAGAAATAATGGAGGATTTGGGTGTTTGGGAGAAGAAATTCTAGAGAGATGAAGAGAGATGGGCGGAGGTTCTAGAGAGAGAAAGAGGGAGCCTTTGGAAATTTGAAATAAAGAAAGAGAAGTGAGGGAGCGGCGGCCTAGGGTTCTGAATGTAACGCCTGATTTTCCTTGTGGGCGGTCGCTCACCCCATCCTGGGCGGCCGCTCACATGTCCAGAAACTTATGCAATTTTGAAATTTCAATGTGGGCGGTCGCACACATATCCTTGGGCGGTCGCTTATGTAACCCTGGGCGTTAGCTCAGACAATAGTGGGCGGCATCACACATGTCCAGAAAGTTTCACACCCTTTTCAATTAAGCATGGGCGGTCGCCCTCAGCACCATGGGCGATCGCCCAACTGCACAGCAACTCCACATTTTTCCAAACCAACCATGGGCGGTCGCCCAAATGACCATAGGCGGTCGCCCAACTCAGCAGGAGGATTTTTGGTTGGTTTCTCAATCTGTACAACACCACGAAATCAAAAACCAAGCATAATATCTATTGATACATTAAAATTCGACTCATATTTTGACCGCACTTTCGCTGCCTACGTCCCCATTAATGTGGGCGGACTACCCACACAAATAGGCTCAGGTCACTGTAGTTCGACACGTTCCCGAAATGCAAGAAAAACAACAATTTTTTTTTTTTTTTAAACAACCATGAACAAACAATGAAATAAAAATGAAATGAAAACTCTACACCCCCAAACTTAATGATTACTTTGTCCTCAAAGTGATGAAAACAAAGAAAAAATTAACTTTAAGGGCACTACTAATTTAACTACTTACCTTGGGTTGCCTCCCAAGCAGCGCTTTTGTTTAACGTCGTTAGCTCGACGGAATGACCTTCTTAACGATTATGGATCCTTCAACTCGATCCATTCAACATTCCTTGATCCCGAAACTCCATCCAAATACGGCTTCACTCTTTGTCCATTAACCTTGAACCTGTTCTTAGTAACCGGATTCACTAATTCCACGGCTCCATGAGAATACACATTCACCACCTCAAACGGACCACTCCAACGAGAACGTAACTTTCCCGGGAAAAGCTTCAATCTTGAATTGAACAGTAGCACCTTGCTTCCCGGAATAAGTTCCTTATGCACAATTTTTCTGTCATGATACATTTTGGTTCTCTCTTTGTACAACCGTGAGTTCTCATATGCCTCCAACCGATGCTCCTCAAGCTCATTAAAATGAAGTAACCTTTGTTCACCGGCTAGTTGCAAATCCATATTCAACTCCTTAATTGCCCAAAATGCTTTATGCTCTATCTCCACCGGCAAATGACAAGCTTTCCCAAAGACTAGCCGGTATGGACTCATTCCAATCGGAGTTTTGTAGGCAGTGCGGTACGCCCACAATGCATCATTTAACCTCAAGGCCCAATCCTTCCTATTTGGCTTCACCGTCTTTTCAAGAATGGCCTTTATTTGCTTGTTACTCACTTCCACTTGCCCTGAAGTTTGGGGATGATACGCGGTTGCAACTTTGTGATTCACCCCATACTTCTTCATGAGTGCTCCAAAAATTTTGTTGCAAAAGTGAGAACCACCATCACTTATTATCGCCCTTGACAAACTTGACTACAATATTAGCATCGTTAGTTCGGGTAGGAATTGCTTCCACCCACTTTGACACATAATCCACCGATACTAAAATGTACTCAAAACCACATGAAACAACAAAAGGACCCATAAAATCTATGCCCCATACGTCAAACAAATCCACAACCAAGTTATTCGTAAGAGGCATTTCGTCTCGCTTACCAATGTTACCGGTTCTTTGGCACCTGTCACAACTTTTACTGAAAATATATGCATCTTTAAAAAGACTTGGCCAAAAGAAACCCGATTGCAACACTTTTTGAGCGGTTTTCTTACCACTAAAATGACCTCCACAATGCAATTCATGACAGAAAGAAAGAACATTTTGTTGCTCATTTTCATGAATGCATCTACGAATAACCATATCGGGACCATGTTTAAACAAATATGGGTCATCCCAATAATATTGCTTAACCATTGACAAAAATCTTTTCTTTTCTTGACTCGAAAAATCTGGATTTAGAACCCCCGTAGCCAAAAAATTTACAATGTCGGCATACCAAGGCTCACAATCCTTCACAACAAACAACTGCTCATCAGGAAAATTTTCATTCAAAGGAATTTCACTCAGACACCCCTTTTCAAGTCTAGACAAGTGGTCCGCCACAACATTTTCACAACCCTTTTTGTCTTTGATGGAAATATCAAATTCTTGTAAAAGCAACATCCATCTTAACAAACGGGGTTTAGCATCTTGTTTAGAAAGCAAATAATGCAATGCAGCATGGTCCGAATAAACAATCACCTTAGATCCTAGCAAGTAAGAACGCAATTTTTCTAAAGCAAATACCACAGCCAAGAATTCCTTCTCGGTTGTAGTATAATTCAATTGAGCATCATTTAACATTCTACTTGCATATTGGATCACATGTGACTTTTTATCAATTTTCTGACCCAAAACTGCACCCACCGCAAAATCGGATGCATCACACATTATCTCAAAAGGTTGAGTCCAATCCGGACCCACAAGAATAGGGGCTGAAGTCAATTTTTCCTTCAACAAATTAAAAGAATTGAGACATTCTTGGTCAAAAATAAATTCCGTCTCTTTAGCAAGCAAGTTTGTTAACGGCTTACAAATTTTAGAAAAATCTTTTATAAAACGCCGATAAAAACCCGCATGACCAAGAAAGCTACGAATTCCTTTAACATTTGTTGGCGGAGGCAATTTAGATATTATCTCAATTTTTGCCTTGTCAACTTCAATCCCTTTTCTTGAGACCAAATGACCCAACACAATTCCATGCTTAACCATAAAATGACTCTTTTCCCAACTTAAAGTTAAATTGGCATCACAACATCTTTTAAGAACCAAAGTCAAATTATTTAAGCATGCATCAAACGAATCACCATACAACGAAAAATCGTCCATAAATACCTCAACAAACACGCCAATCATCTCGTAAAAGATCGACATCATGCACCTTTGGAATGTAGCAGGAGCATTGCATAAACCGAAGGGCATCCTCCGATATGCAAATGTTCCGAAAGGGCATGTGAATGTGGTCTTTTCCTGATCTTCCGGAGCAATGGGAATCTGATTATATCCTGAAAAACCATCTAAGAAACAAAAATATTCCTGACCAGCTAGCCTCTCTAGAATTTGGTCAATAAATGGCAAAGGAAAGTGATCCTTTCTAGTCGCAGCATTAAGTTTTCGGTAATCGATAACCACGCGTTGACCAGTGACCATTCTAGTAGGCAAAAGCTCATTATCCTCATTATTAACAACGGTAATTCCCGACTTCTTAGCAACAACATGAACAGGACTTACCCACTTACTATCAGCGATAGGATAGATAATACCTGCATCCAACTGTTTCAAGACTTCTTTTCTTACCGCCTCAAGCATGTGAGGATTCATCCTTCTTTGATTCTGCCGAACTGGCTTGGCATCCTCCTCCATATGGATTTTGTGCATGCACATGGTTGGGCTAATTCCCTTTATGTCAGTAATACTCCAGCCAAGTGCGGACTTATGTCGCTTCAACACATCCAACAACCTTCTTTCCTGCAATTCTGTTAAGTCCGAAGCAATAATAACAAGCAAAGAATCATTTTCACCAAGAAAAGCATACTTTAAGCTAGATGGAAGTTTTTTAAGATCTAACTCGGGAGGAGAGACAATAGATGGTAAATGCTTAGGATTAAAATTACCTAAAGATTCCAAAGGAACCTTTTCAGTAATTTCCTCCATATCATCCATCTCAGCAAGAATGGCCCTCACCTCATTTTGATCAAAAACACCTTCCATAACTAACTCATCCACAAACTCAGAAACAAGAGAGCCCTCCACATCAGGCTCAAGTAACAAAGAATTTTCAGCAATATCACAAAAGAGGCATTCATTGACCTCATATGGTTTTTTCATGGAATCAAAGATGGAAAAATTAACAATTTCATCCATGACTGTCTAGGGCAAAAATATATACAAATAATATTCACAATATCAAATAATTAAATCAACTTTAAAATAAACGGGTCCCCGGCAACGGCGCCAAATTTTGACGAGCGTCGAAACGTCAAAAGAAAATTTCCAACTCAAACTATCTACAGTTGATTTGTAGATAGGGTAAGTCGGGTCGAACCACCGAGACACGAAGTTTAAAGTGTATAAAATTACTTCTATGACAAAAAGCTTGTAAAGTGAAGGATTTGTTGATTTTTAAGACTAATGCTTTTGCAAAAATTAAGTAAATTGGTTATAAAAGTGATTTCAATAATAAGGAGAAAATTCCCGGAATTGGCTTCACAAATTATGCTCAAGTTTCACAATTCATCAATCAAAGTACACTTGGGGTTTTTTTCTTACAAAAGTATGATTGGGACACTTCGGCGGGTGATTTGCAATCAAGTGTTTCTAATTAATCTATTCCCTTGGCCCATTCATAGATTAATTAGAAACCCAATTAGAACTTAAGAACACAAAAGAAACCACAATTCGTATGAATCTTTTGGCGGGGATTCAACAAATTGTGAAAATCAAGCCAAGACTAATTTCAATTGTAAATTTGGCGTTTCACAATTGAGATTCTAAATTATTCAAGAACAATTATGTGATCAAGATAAAGGTTCTAAAATTCCATTGAAAAGCAACTTGATAATCCCAAGTAATACAAAGATAAAGATGAAAAATAAAACTCAAAACATAAAGTGTTACCTCCAATTCCAAGAACTAAGAAAATTAGCTATCCATGAACATGAAGAACACCCAAGAAATTGAAGAAGAAGAAGAAAACTATGGAAAAAAATTCATAAAGTTCTCTAAACAATAATAATTTAAAATAGTAATTGTTCTTCTCTTAAAAACCCCCCAGCTGCTGTTATTGTCTTGTTAAAACCCATGATCAGCCAAAATTAATAAGCATAAATAACTCCACATCCGTTCCAGTCCGCCTGGGATCCGTCTTCAAAACGCCTCGTGGGTGGTCGCCCTCAGCACCATGGGCGGTCGCCCATGTCTCCAGAAACATTTGGTCTTCAAAACAATTGCTCATGCGCGGCCGCCCATACACCCCTGTGCGACCGCCCACACGCACAGACTGTTGTGGTCAGTTTCTTCCCTTTTCCTTGGCCCAAACTTCATCAATTGGCCCAACTGCATTTGGCCCAGCTGCATTCCTTCACTCTTCATTTGGCCGGCCACTCCATTCCAGTTACATGGCCCATACCTTGGATGTTTAGTAACCATTTGAACTTGGTCCGTCCCATAATTGCATTGCCACATTTTTCCACTTGATTTATTCACAAAATTCTGCCAATTTCCTCAAATCTTCAATTGGACCACTGAAAACTAAAGAACACTAAAACATCTATTAAAACACACAAAACTCAAGGATTAAGCAAATAATAAGTTCATAAAGTAGTCAATGGATGAGTGTAAAACTCACTCATCATTACACCAACGAAATGATATTCAATTTGATAGGCCGGTTGCAAAACGAGATGTCAGCTTCAAGACGTAGTGATCCTGGGGTCAGCATGCCTGAGGTCTCACCTCTGCAGCCTAGAACTCTCTTTTCGGGTGCTGGACCAAGCACTATAAATGAGCAAGGTAATGTCACAATGGCCAGCGCTGTTCAGACTGAAAGCACCACTGTCACCTCCGGACCAATTCCGTTATCAACCTGCTTTACCTTCGCAACCCCACCTCCTATGGGGCAAACAAGGAGTTTTAACATGTTTGGTACTCCTTTAAATCCATTTGTTGATAATAACTCTGTTGCAGATAGCACCCTCGCAAGGGAAGTGCAACAGATCAAGGATATACTCATGAAGGTCCAGGAGTCACCTTACCCTTCAACCAAGCATCTCCAACCAGCCATCATGATTCACATTTTGTTCCCGCCATAGCTGCGGTGGAGATCCCTAAAAGATTTCAAGTACCTCCCATGAAACAATATGATGACACGACGTACCTTACGGAGCACATAGCCCTATATCAAGAGAAGATGGACATCATTAGCATCCCCCCCCCCATCTTAAGGAAGTTTGTTTATGCAGAGGCTTCGGGTCCACCTTATCCGGTCCCGCCTTGATGTGACTGACTAATAGCCTATGAATTCTATCTCTTCTTACTCTCAATTACTTAACATGTTTCTTAATCAATTCTCTTGCAATCGTGTGTTTGAAAAATTAACGAGTGACCTTTACAGGGTGGTACATCGTCTCATAAAACTCTAAATGATTACGTGTTCAGGTTCAACAAGGAAGCCATGAGCATCCCTCATATTGATATGTCAATGACAACAGAAGCTTTCAGGATAGGCCTGAAAAGAGAGACACCATTCCACCAAGATTTAGTCATGTACCCGTCTAGGAGCTTGGAGGAAATTAGAACGAGATCGGTTCGTTTCATCAGATTGGAGGATGACGAGATGGTTCATGGAAAGGCGTTAAAAAAGACACCTACATATGAAAATCCTGACAGAAAGGTGGACTCCTCTCAGCAGAGATCTAATAGGGGAAAACTCTAATCTAAAACCGACCCTTCTAAAATTAATATTGTAGAAGAAGATGATGATGAAGATGATACAACTTATCCAAAGATTAGTGACTATTGCTTTTTTGTTGACGTTTCAAGACTCCAATACGTAATGGACAACTTGGGTAGCAAGGCAAGATGGCCAAAAGCAGTTGTTAGACCTTCATCTTGGAAAGACAAATCTAAGTGGTGCGCTTACCATGAAGATTTTGGTCACACTACTAACAATTGCATCGCCTTGAGAAAGGAAATTAGGTACTTACTTTCCAAAGGGTTCCTCAAAGATTTTCTTGGAAAACGAAAAGGACGTACTGAGGCAAAAGAAGCCATAGCCGAAGCTCCGTCCTCACCTCCTCCTGCAACCAAGGTGATCAATTTCATCACGGGCGGCTCGGACATCTGTGGGACCACGTACTCCGCAGCAAAACGTCATGCTAAAGATTCCAAAGAAGATAAGTTGGAGCTACCAACTAGGCATCCAGATCATTCCCTGGGCCAGCAAATCGTTTTCGACGATGATGATAAAGAGGATGTTTTGGACCCACATCATGACGGTCTGGTCGTCACTTTACAGATTGCAACCTGCAAGTTGGAGCGCATCCTAATCGACAACGGGAGTTCAGTCAACCTAATCATGAAGAGCACCTTAGAAGAAATGATGATTCCCCTATCAGAGGTCGTGAGGAATTCTTCCGTTCTATTAGGTTTCAGTGGGGAAACCTAACAGGCAATTGGAGAAATCAAGTTGCCCATCTACGTGAAAGGGATGAACTCTATGGAAAGGATTTGCGTGATCGATTGCCCATCCTCTTATAACCTCATCTTAGGCAGGCCTTAGATCCATAACCTGAAAGCGATCCCATCCACGTACCATCAATGCATCAAGATGCCAACGCCTTGGGGTGTAATCAAGGTGAAAGGAGACCACCAAGCTACCAAGGAATGCTACAAAACAGATATGAAAGCATGTTCTACTTCTCACTAAAGCGTAACTGATAAAGAATAAATCCCAAGATGTCATAAAGAAATGAAGATGCCAAATCCTACCTGTTGATCGATAAGCCGGTACTAGGGCAAACTGTTATCCTCGTAAAACATTCAGGAAGATATATTACTGTCTCACAAAGTACTGTGTGATGCACCTTAAACACTTCTACACGTAAGTTAAAATTCATTCAAATTTTAATGCTAAGGTATGAATTTCTTCTTAAATATTTTTTAGATTTTTTTGTTTGTTCCTTTTATTTAATCAAAACCCATACTAACTTAAGCATCGGAGGGGTGTTAGCCAAGCTAACACCCAACCCTAACCTATTTCTATGTTGCGAGATGAGGACCCCTCAACACAAGAGCCCAAGCGCACCCGGAGGCCACATAATAATAAACGCCTTGGAGGGTTAAGCTTTTCTTGATAACATAAGGTACACGACCTCTTCATACTCAAGAGCATTATAAAACATACCTATAGAGTCATGATTATAGAACCGCCTGGGCGCACGCTTTTCACACTTGATTTAAAAAGCGAACTTAATTCACCTTGTTAGATGAACTATGTCTGCTAAAATAAGTTTAAGTTGTGAACTAAAGGTTGTAACATTAAACATGTTACCTGAAAGACACCGAAAGATGAAATTTCTACATATGATCAACAACTTGGTTATAACATTGTTGCATGCTATCTTTACAACTTGGTTATAACATCGTTGCATTGTTGCATGTTATCTTTACTTACTAGTTACAACACTAGTACGTGTTGCCTTCTGAAATTAGCATAAAAATACTCGTAGGGATAAAAATATCAAAAGTACCATTACGATAAGGAAAGTTTAACCAAAAGACCAAGGTGTTGTACCAACCCAACACAATCAAAACAAGTGTATGGACTCTTATGAGCCACTTTTAAAAAAGAAATTGTTTTTTAACTTCATACTGCAGGTGCAACCTCAACTCCCTTACCCTCACCTTCCTTCCTGTCTCCTTCCCTGCCTTGACCGGCCACCTTGGATTCTTGCACCTTGGAGCTCACTTCGCTTACATCGGAAGCCTCCCATAGGAATTCATTCAGCATGGCTACTTCTTCTTCAATCTTCAAATTTACGTGTTGTCCATTTTCAAACTCCTTCATCATTTTGATCCTACACTCCATAACCGATTTGCTTGCACCCATCATACATCCTTCCTTTACTTCCTCGAGCTCCTTGATATGTTCCTCTTCTACCTTCAGCATCATGGTCGTTAGGTTGGCAAGCTCGCTGTTTTGCTTCTCCACTTGCTCTTTAGCCTTCACTGCCCTGAAATCTTCAAATTTATGTTTTTGAACAAGTATTTTGTTTTTGTCCTCCTTCATCTCTAACTCTCTCAGGAAAAAGTCTACCACCTCCATAGTCTACAAAAATAACATGTTACTGTGTTAAAACAAATCCACGTCTGGAAAATTCCTTGCGTCAAGTAAATAAAAAGTTTACCTTTTCAGAAAAGATTTCCACCTTAGCTCAGCAAAAAGTCTACCACCTCCATAGTCTACTGCCACGATTTCTACGTCTTCAAATTTCCTCTTTCTCTCCACCTTGGCAATCTTGGAACTTTCCCCCTTCGGGAGGGGAGGCTTACCCTCTTCTTTCTTCACTCCAACCCTCGCCCTGATACCTGACAGGACATCTTCTATGCCAAAACTGGCTTTGGACCGAGTCACAACACAAAAGGAATGTCAAGAACAGCAACAAAACAAAGATAAGATAAGATGCGTCAACAAGAGAAAGAAGTATACCAGATGACATCATGTTTAAACTGACACTAGTCAAAATCCCTTTTCTTTCCTCTACCAACTCTGTAGAAGGCGCCTTAAATTTTCGAAGATCCTCTGGAGACAAACTCAAAATCCGATCAACATTGGCAGATGTATCACCAAGGGGTGGGAAAAGCTCTTCCATCTTCCTAACTGAAAAACACATGTCATAAACATGTTAGGACATGCATAAAGAAAGACGCAATAGTCAGGCACATAGCTAAAAAAAACTACCTGACGGGTTCCATGTTGAAATTACCCGGATCCGAGAAGGCCTCGCGGCCCCGGCATCTGGCATCTTTCGCGTTGGAGGTGTCTCGCCGTTTTGCTTTCGCATTTTTGTAGAGTCGCCACGCCGTTTTTATTAAGCCCAAAACATTGAAAAAGGGCATCAGTTTAAAGATAAATTTTAAACTGTTTTTGTGTGATGAGATTTTGAGTTCGGAGGTCAGATGACTCCTCGGGAAGAGAATATTAGAATATTAGAGCTCACCCGAGTAGCCTCGTAAAACGAGTCTTTCGGATACCCCTAATATCCTTTAAATGTTGTGTGTGTGTGTGTGTGCTTTTAAAAATGCATGCTGTATCGGATGTCTACATTGTATTGAAATGTATTGAAATAGAATAGGAAGGAAGCCTTACCAATGTTGGTTCGTGTCTGTCTTCCGCAGGGGAATAGTGTTTGAGGTCGGAGTAGCGTTCCGGTGCAGATCGGGATTGCTTCGGGAGATGCCGGTTGTCTGCGGACAGAGTTTCGGCGTGAGTTGAGGTTGTAGGCTGCGTTCGGGCAGAGGTTCGGCGTGCGTGGGGATCGTCGGGATCAGTCGGGCAGAGGTTCGGCGTGCGTTGGAATCGTTGGTTGGATTCGGGCAGAGGTTCGGCAAGGTTTGGGATCGCCGGTTTGACTCGGAAAGAGCCGGGACACCGTGGGAAAGACCAGGCAAGGCCTCGGAGTACCACGAGGGGCCTCAGAGTACCTCGAGAGTGCCTCGGGGCAGCGCGGGAGCGTCTCGGGAGCGCTCGGAGAGGCTTCGGAGCACCTCGAGGGGGCTCGGAAGGCCTCGGAAGGATCCGAAGGGGCCGGGAATGCCTCGAAAGGTCTTAGAAGGGGAGCCAGAAGGCTTAGGGAGGAAGAGAGAAGTGGGAGGAGTGAAAAAATGAGGAGGGGGAGCCCTCTATTTATAGTCTCAGATTTGGTGCAAAGAGGTCCGTACGGACCTCCTTGGTTATCCAGGATTTTGGTTTTCCTCGATTTGAGGGAATATGCAATGATGGTGAATATTCTGGAAATGATGATGTCCCCTTGCAAAGAGGTCCGTACGGACCATCTTGCATGCAAAGAGGTCCGTACGGACCAACTCTGCATGGAAACCATCATTTCTCCCGGGATTTGAGGGAATATTGTGGACTTTAAGGGGATTTAGTAATTATGGAAACAAAGAGGTCCGTACGGACCTATATTGCTTTTCCAGTTTCCTGAAAATTCCCGAAAGGCCCTTTTGTCCCTTTTTATCCCAGAAAGGCTCCTCCCTTGATTTGGTTGGGGGTTTGAGAGGGTTTTGAGAGGGTTTTGAGTGAGAGAGGTCTCTGAGACTGCGTGGATGAGTCTGCGGTGTTTCCCGTGCGTTTGAAAGGGAGTGATCCAGATTGGGGTACTTACAGAAGCCCCTCGACGACGTCACTTATGAAAGAAGTGGGGTCGCCGATAAGATAAGGGTCCTAATCTGGATCGCGTCTTGGGAGAGGAAGTGGCCGTGAGGGTCAATGTGAGGACGTGGTGGTGTCCTTTTGGGTGGCCGTTTAGGTCAATAGAATTTGGACCTGTGATAGGATTCCCTACGTATCCTGGCGGGAATCAAGCACAGTCGTAGTTCGGGTGTGGGGTGAGTGTTTTGTGAATGCGGGCGTGGTGGTGCCACAGAGTGTTGTGTGACCGCCGAGGTCGGTGGTGATAAGGACGTGGAGCGTCTGGTGACCGTATAGGTCGGTGATAAGGACGTGGCGGCGTCCTGGGTGGCCGTATAGGTCGGTGATAAGGACGTGGTGGCGTCCTGGGTGACCGTATAGGTCGGTGATAAGGACGTGGTGGCGTCCGGGGTGACCGTATAGGTCGGTGATAAGGACGTGGTGGCGTCCGGGGTGACCGTATAGGTCGGTGATAAGGGCGTGGTGGCGTCCTGGGTGACCGTATAGGTCGGTGATAAGGACGTGGTGGCGTCGGGGTGGCCGTATAGGTCGGTGATAAGGACGTGGTGGCGTCCGGGGTGACCGTATAGGTCGGTGATAAGGACGTGGTGGCGTCCGGGGTGACCGCATAGGTCGGTGATAAGGACGTGGTGGCGTCCGGGGTGACCGCATGGAGTTCGGTGATAAGGGCGTGGTGGCGTCAGGTGGCCGTATAGGTCGGTGATAAGGACGTGGTGGCGTCGGGGTGGCCCGCATAGTCGGTGATAGAGACGTGGTGGCGTCGGGGTGGCCCGCATCGGTCGGTGAAAGGACGTGGTGTGGCGTCAGGGTGACCAGCATGGAGTCGGTGATAAGGACGTGGTGGCGTCAGGGTGACCGTATAGTCGGTGATAAGGACGTGGTGGCGTCTGGTGGCCGCATAGGTCGGTGATAAGGACGTGGTGGCGTCCGGGGTGACCGTATAGGTCGGTGATAAGGACGTGGTGGCGTCCGGGGTGACCGTATAGGTCAAATGTGAGGACGTGGTGGCGTCCTGGGATGGAAGTTTTACGATTTTCCTAATCGGGTGGTTTAAGGCCTTCCGGGCCGGAGATATTTGTGAGGACTTGAATCGTCTTCTGATTGCGGTTGGTGCCACGCTGGGGGACTTTGGATCGTCATCTGGCGGCGGTTGGTGCCATTTGTGTTTTTGCATGTTGATGTAGAAGGTCGGACTTACGATGACTGCCGGTGCTTGAGCTGCCGTTGAAGTGGGCAAGGATGATGGCCGATGATTGCTTCACCATTTGGCGTTTTGGGGAGGCGCTTCGTGCCTTGGGACTTGTACTCGGAGGTGTTGGCTCCTTCACGTGCTTGTTTTGCCGTTGAGTGGGCAAGGATGATGGTCGGTGCTGGGGATATGCAGTCTTGCATGACTTCCCTTTGACTTGTTGGGGGGAGGAGCTCGGGCTTACTTTGATGGCCGGTGCTTGCGTTGCCGTTGAGGTGGGCGAAGTTCGGGCTTACATCTGACTGCCGGTGCTTGAATTGCTGGGGATGCATGACCACAGCAAGGGAGCCCTTTTACATTGGGAAAGATGACTTCGGACCTTCAGTGGTTGAGTTGTCGTTGAGCGTTTGGAGGCGTCTTGCGCCTTGATATTCGTGCTGGGAGGTATTGGCTCCTTCTTGAATTGCCGTTGAGCGGGCATTGGTTGAATTGCCGTTGGAGTGGGCGGAGTCCGGGCTTACACTGACGGCCGGTGCTTGGGTGGCAGGATGCATGCTGCTGCAGGGCCCTTTCGTTGGGAAGATGACCCGGACCTTGATGGTTGAGTTGTCGTTGAGCGTTTGGAGCGTCTTGCGCCTTGATATTCGTCTTTGGGAGGTATTGGCTCCTTCTTGAATTGCCGTTGAGCGGGCATTGGTTGAATTGCCGTTGGAGTGGGCGAGATTCGGGCTTACATCGCCTAGGTGGTTGATTTGCCGTTGAAGTGGGCGAGGTCGGTCTTACGCTTGACGGCCGGTGGTTGATTTGCCGTTGAAGTAGGCGAGTCGGAGTCTTACGCTTGACGGCCGGTGGTTGATTTGCCGTTGAAGTGGGCGAGGTCCGGTCTTACGCTTGACGGCCGGTGGTTGATTTGCCGTTGAAGTGGGCGAGGTCCGGTCTTACGCTTGACGGCCGGGGGTTGATTTGCCGTTGAAGTGGGCGAGGTCCGGTCTTACGCTTGACGGCCGGTGGTTGATTTGCCGTTGAAGTGGGCGAGGTCCGGTCTTACGCTTGACGGCCGGTGGTTGAAATGAAGGGTTAGGGACCAATTTGCACTTGGATTTGCTGAAAAAAGCCTTAGGACAGCCAGGGGTAAAGTTTGTAAGGGCAGAAAAGTCATTTGGGCACCCCTTGCAAAGAGGTCCGTACGGACCAACCTGGGTTGCAAAGAGGTCCGTACGGACCATGTTGATTTTTACAGTTCCCAGATTTTGACCAGGCGTTAAAACCGAGGCTCCTTCACTTCTTCTTCTTGGTTCACGAAGCAGTAGAGAGAGAGAAGGGGAAAACCTCCATTTTTGCACCAAAATCTTCCATTTTTCCTTTGATTTGCTCGCAATGGCGGAGGGATCTCGAAGGAGCCGTAGACAACGCAGTCAGGAAGTGGTTGAGCAGCGAATGGAGCTTCAAAGGAATTGGACCTCGTTCGTTCCGTCTTCGAAGAACCCGGATGTTTTGTATCCGAATCCGGAGGTGCATAATCGTCGCTCCATGAACGTCGGGGAGGTAAGAAATCTATTCCGTTTTGATTTCCTGCTCGAGATTTTGAATGCTAAAACTAGAATTTAGTTTTTCGCATATTTGGGTTTTGTGATTTTTCATGCCTTTTTGTGAAATTCTTGATGAATTGTTGAAAATGGACATGTAAAAATTGTGGGTATGTGTATTTTGTGCAGAAATGTGTAGATTAGCTCTTATTTGTGAAAATAAAGTGCCTATCTAGTGAATTGCATGCTTTGGTGTTTTGTACCGTATGCTGTTTATGTATGTACATTATGAGAAAAATTATCGTGTAGTGATAATTTTTTGTGAAAAAAAATGTGACATGTGCCGTGTTTTGTGACGGGTTATATGTGAAAGTGTGTGCCGTGTAGGGACGGACTTTTCTTTTGAAAATGTGCTATATAGTGTGTGCCGTGTTTTTGGGTGACGGACTTTGTGGAAAATATGTGCGATATGTGCCGTGTTGGGACGGATTTTCTTTTGAAAATGTGTCGTGTAGGGTTTAATCCCCCCCCCTTTTTTTTCTTTTGAGAAAGATGTATACAGTGTGTGCCGTGTTTTGTGACGGACTGCATGGGAGAAATTATATGCATGATATATGTGAAAATTATGTGCATTGTGTGCCGTGTTTTGTGACGGGTTACATGAAAAATTATATGTATAATGTATGTGAAAATTATGTGCAATATGTGTCGTGTTTTGTAACGGGTTATATGTGCCTTTATATTAGAAATCTTGTGATTGACGTACCTTTCTTTGTGTTTACTGCGGGATGCCGGGAGCTTACGGCAGGGAAGGCGAAGGATGAAGACTCGGGGGTCGCTCGAGAGCATTTGTGGAGCTATGGCGGCGGATGCTGATATTTCCGTGGGCGGTAGGCCGAGTCCGGAGGTTGGTTTATGCTTGGCCTAGGTGTGTTCGTTGAGAACACAGTGGAGTGTCGACACGAGGAAGAACAAGAGTGTCTTCTGGGCCTTTCGAGTATTGGTGGGATACCACCCACACCTTCCACAGTGGGGCGAGGTGGCAGTGACGCCAGGCGATTTTGCCGCTATTACCGGGCTCTCCTTGAGGGGGCTGTGAGGTGGAGAGACATGATCTACGATGCGGTGTTGGCCAGAGCTGCTGGGCTTTGAGCCTCGTCCTCGCAGGGGCACAGGGATCTTTGTACGGCGACGTGGAGATGAGGATCACGGCCGGATTGGGGCCTACATCCAGAGTACCGGCCAGGTGGCAATGGAGCTTGGTTGGCGCGCTCCTTCTTGTGGTATGCACTTGTCAGAGACTTTGTTCTCGAACCACGCGACCGCAGCTCCCTTCGCTCTGTTGGAGAGCTTGATTGACCTGGATAGGGTCGTGATATTGCTTGGGGCGAGGCGAGCTTGGGCGAGCTCTACTTCTCCTTGGACCTGGTTTAGCCAGGGTGGCGGTTCGTTGGCTGCTTTGACTTTGCTCACGGAGGTATGAGTTTATTCTTTGTTTTCTTGATTTAGCGATCTGTCATTTCTCCATTGTCTTTTGCAGACCGAGCCTTCTCTGTTTTTGTCACGAGTGTGGTTTTATGAGGTTTTCCGGTGCTTCCCGTGGGATAGGGATCTGGTGTCTTTGCGTACCACTGCTATCTTTGGGATGGGCTCGTACGGCGAGGAAGAGGAGGACCCGGCCGGGGAAGCTCACCATCGCCTACTGAGGGATGTGCAGGAGCGTTTGGAGCGGGATAGCCGCGAGGGGTTCGTTCTCTGTTCCGTGGGCTCGGTATGAGGGGATGAGTTCGAGGGCTCCCGAGGTGACAGCGCGGCGGAAGATGCTTTGCGAGGCTTGACTTGTGACGCCATGTACAGGGGAGCGAGTCTTACAGCGGCATGGCCCGGTGTGCTTCCCGTGGCTCAGGATCCTCCGTTTGGGATGTTTGACTCCCGGGATATGGATGTGCTTGATTTTGAGAGGTACCTTGGCGGTGTGGGTGCCGAGGAGTTCATTTTGTTTGGTGAGGAGTACGAGACCTTTGTTAGGAGGAAGTTGAGGACGCCGCAGGTAGTGGCGAGGGAGAGAGAGGCTGGCCCGCAGGCTCCCCCAGAGGTTCCGATGCCGGGACCGGATTTTACGTATGTCCGCGGGGACGGATCGAGGAGGAGGGTGTGCATGCCCATTCCGGAGCTTGAGCTCTGCGCATACAGAGTGGACCCCGACAGATCGGTGAGTGTGCTGACTCTTTTCCATCTTGGCATCCTTTCTGAGTTTTTCTCCTTTTGTTGTTGAGTATAATTGTATTTGATGAGCGTTTCCTTGGCTTCTTGTTGGTGCAGGTCCCGGGGAGAGCCTACGATATGCTGACTCGCCGTTACGTGGCGATGCGCTCCTTTGCTAAGAAGATGGCGTCGAAGGTGTCCTGTCGATCTTCGCGTCGTGTGCCGGCGTACGAGCCTATGCCTTCGAGGCATTCTGTGGACGTTCCTCCGCCTAGAGCCGAGCCGGAGCCGCAGCAGGAGGGGCCTTTGAGGGGGCGGCATAGCATGGATGCCGGGACTTCTTCGGGAGGCTGCGGGGCCTTCGAGGGAGCGGCCCTTTTATCGATTCATGCCTCCGCACGGCGCACGGGGTGAGGGTTCCTCAGAGCCTTCTTTCTTTGATCCTTTCGCCGGATTTGATCCTTCCGAGTACTTCTCGTGGGAGCCTCGGGCGGGTGCTCGATATTCGACGAGGAGGATGTGACGGGGCGAGTTATTTGGGATGCCCGACTTTTCTTTGGAGGATCTTGGCGAGGAGGATGATGATGAGGATTCTGAGTAGTATTCATTTGCTTTCCCTCTTTTCATATCCCTTTCTCCCTTTTTTTTTTTTATTTAGCAACAGACATTTTGTACCTGTAATAAAACACATATATTTGCATGGCAAACAGTATTTTATTTTAAGATGTAATGTCATTTATTTTTGTGATTCAGGAATTGTCCTAGAAATTGTTGCTATTATTATTTTTATTTTTGTACATGCCACGTGGTGAGAGTGCGTTTGTGGGTAGTGTTTGTTTTGCCGGAAATGGCTTTGGCCGATGTTTGGGCTTGTTTGGAGCAAGGTTTTCTTGAGGACAAAGTGGTTTTATGCTTGTTTTACGGGAAATGGGTTACATTTGCAAGGAGGTCCGTACGGACATACTTAGCATGCAAAGAGGTCCGTACGGACCAACCTTGCTTTTGGGAAGGACATAAATGCTTTCCAGTGTCTGGACTTTCTCCCATTCCCCATTTGCAGCCATTTTCGAGCTTTCTTCCCCATTTTCTCTAGGGACCTCCATTTTTGCCATGGATTCTTCGTATGTCCCTAGAATTTTGCCGAGGCTTTCGCGGGAGAGGCAAGCACACTTCCTAGAGCGGTTGAAACGTGGATGCGGCGCCGTATGAGGCATCGAGAGACGGGCTTTCGAGGTAAGGTTTCGTCTTTGCTCGGTTTGGTCTTTTAAGGAGTTGGTTCTGATTGGAATTTGTTGCGGGCTGCCGCGAAGTTAAGGATGTTAGGAGGCACGTGTCTTGTTTCTCCTATAATGAAATGGTGCCCACTTTTGAAGATTTTCGGGCTTTGATTGGAGGACCGGAGGTGGAGGCCATCTCGCTTCCTTTGGTTGGTGAGTCTTCTTTGTGAGCGTGAAGCTTGCGGACTTTCTTCGTACTTCGTTGGAAGAGGTGCGGGGCATGATCCTTGATTCGGGTCATATCGACATTTAACGGCTGCTAGGAGCGGTTCATGGTTGATGATGAGAGTGACGTCTCTTGGGATGTATTTGCCTTGTGTACGATAGCGACGCTCTTTACAGTCGGCTCACTTGGCATTTGTGATGGCGCTTTGCTAGATGTGGTAGGCACGCTGCGGAAGTGGAGAGGATATTGTCCCGTTGGTCTTTGGGGAGACTCTTCATGGTATCGGCCGTGCGCGGCCGGGGATCGTTTTATGAGAGGGGAAGCCCCGCTTTGCTCACCTTGTGGGCTGCGAGAGAGACTTCGAGGCCATGCCCGAGGCTCAGAAGCGTCGTTTAGCCCGTGGTCATTTGCTCGCGACCTCTTGGTGTTGGATATGGATCGATCCCGGGAGAGATGGATGGCACGGCTTAGTACGCATCGGATCCATTGGTGGGTTCCTTGGCTGGAGGATTGAGACCGGGAGGATCTTGCGGGAAGGGTCCTACGTTGTCGAGGTTCCGGGTTTGTCTTGGTCCTCCTTCTATATTCCGTCGCTTGTTTCCGGCGGTTTGGGATGAAGCAGGAGCCTTTGTTGAGGCAGGATGACCTTGCTCTGCGGAGGTAGTTCCTCTTTGTATGGCAGCTCCAGTGCCTTCTTGTATTGTACGAGGGTATGGAAGTATTCCGCTTTCCCTCTGTGGTACTCCTTAGACGTCGGGAGCGTTGTATTGACGACTCGGTATACGGCACAGTATGAGCGGCATGTTGGGCAGTCCCAGTGGTCTTGGAGAGCGGGCGTGTAGCGGTGCAGGACCCGGTTGCCGTAGTAGCTATTGCCTTAGGAGTGCCGAAGCACAGTCGACCCTTTGGATGTGACGGGAGACACTTTGTTTGACTACGAGACTAGAGTTGACCGGCGACGGGGAGAGGTCCTCTTTACGGACTCGCGGGGAGGAGATCAGCCGAAGCACGGGCGAATGAAGCCACGAGAGCTGCGGATTATTTGACTCTACGGGGAGGACCCCGGATCTCGGGCGAGAGACGCGAGTTGGTTCACGTGGAGCGAAAGAAGACTCGCGGGGACGAGGGAAGAAAGGAAAGAATGGCGAGGGACAAGCGCGAGATGGCGCGGAATGACCTCCTAGGTATCCATTCATTGCATTGCAAACACATTATTAGTTAAATGTATTAATTTGTCTTTTAGCATGTTGTGAACTTGAGAGTAGACCGTGCTTGAACTCATCAAGAAATGTTGTAACCGTTAGTGATTTGTGATTTACTTTTAAAGCTTTGTCGAGACGCAAGATCTTTTGTTTGCCTTTGCCACATTTGTGCACTTTGTCGGCGTCCATCTTTGGACTTTTACATTGCATTTGCGGGCCCGAAGCGATCAGGCCACAGCGGCAATCCCCTTTCTTTGAGGCTTTGTGCTTGGTGAGAGGTTGAATGCTCCCTGTGACAAGTCGTTCGACGGTCTTTTCGTAGCTTCCTTGCCGCTTGTTGGCGTCGGGCTCTTGACCTCAATTTCGCGGCTTACATTTGAGCTTCTTTTTTATTATTATTTTTTTTTTTGTGAGCCCTTGCTCGAGCTCTTTTTTTTTTTATCGTTGTGAGCCCTTGCTCGAGCTCTTTCTTTTTTTTTTTTTTTGAAGCGCGTGAGGCGAAGACAAGCCCTGGCTTGGAAGTAGACATGAGTCGGTCGTTTGATCTTGAGTGACCCTCGGATGTCCTTTGATGTTGCCGCCGTCGTTTGACTTGGTCAAGGTGATGGCTATTTGGGGCGTGTTTCTTGAAAAGGAGTGCGTAGCTTGATGGAGGTCTTGATTGACATTCAAACTTTTGACTTTTTGTGTATTTTTAAATAGGACCAATTAAGGTTGCCTACGTTCCCCAGGACTAGAGGGCTCAGTGCTGCGTAGTTCGACACTACATGGAGTGCCAAGAGATGCACAGTTGTTCTTCTTCGGGCGAAGTATCTGCGAAGTTTGCTTAGTTATTTGGATTCATGAAGGGATTGCCGTCTAGGTACATTAGCTTCATGGCGCCTCAGGAGAAGATCTTTTGAACCACGAAAGGGCCGATCCATGTGGGTTCCCATTTTCCCAGTGGGTTGGTTCGAGTGGGAGGCTTTTCTTTGAGTACAAGGTCACCTTCCACGATGTCTCGGGATTTGACTTTCTTGTCGAAAGCTCTAGCCATCTGCTTTGATAGGCTCGGACGTGTTCCATGGCCTTTAGTCGTCGCTCGTCTAGCGAGCCAATTCGTCATGTCGGCCGGAGCCATTCGACTTCGTTGATGTCATTTTCAGCGGCACTCGGAGTGAGGGAATTTCTAGCTCGATGGGAAGGGTGCTTCCATCCGTATGTCGGGGCAAATGGGGTTTCTCCGTAGGCATTCGGCCCGATGTGCGGTAGCCCCAAAGTGCAAGGTGCGGCTTTTCGGGCCAATCTCGTCCTCGGGTGGTCATTTTCGGATGATCCGTTCGAGGTTTTGTTTCTTTGCTTCCACGGCGCCGTTTGTTTGTGGCCGGTAGGGAGAAGATTTGTGGCGTGTGATCTTGAATTCGGCCGGTGATCTGTCGAATTCTCCTTCGAAGTGTGAGCCGTTGTACGATATGACCTCATTTGGGATGCCGTATCGGCATATGATGTTTTCCTTGAGGAAATGTGCGACCTTCTTGGAGGTGAGTACCTTGTAGGACTTGGCTTCGACCCATTTGGTGAAGTAGTCGATGGCTACTAAGATGAACTCGTGGCCAGATTCTTTGCTGGCGGAGCGATTTTCCCGATGACGTCAATTCCCAAGTGGCGAAGGGCCAAGGTGTAGTCATGCGGTAGAGATCGTGGGGCGGCGAGATGATTGAGGTTGGAGAACCGTTGGCACTTGTCGCGGCTTCGGACAAAGTGGATGCAATGCGCCTCCATGGAGATCCGAGTAGTAGCCCATCCACGAGAATGATTTGCATCGGGGCTCACGCGTTCGTATGTAGGGACCGCAAGCCCCATTGTGGACTTCGTTCATGAACTTGTTCGCTTCTTCTTGGGCGGCGCGGCGTAGGAGTGGCCCGTGGTAGCGTTTCTTGTATAACATGTCCCGAGGATGACGAAGTGAGAGGCAAGGCGTTTTAGGGCCATGATGCTCTTGGTTTTGACCCTCACAGTGTGTTGACCTTCCTTGTTCATGAAGGGTTTCCCGTTCTTGAGGTATTGGAAGATCTGGTTGTACCATGGCTCATTGACGGGCTTAGGTTACAGTTCGATCTCACAACTGATGGCGGGAATTTCCTTTCGTCCGACTTTGAAGGGTTTGATTGCTTTTCCTTCGGGGATTTCCACAAGGGAGGCCAAGGTGGCTAAGGCATCTGCAAACTGTTTCGGTCTCTTGGCAAGTAATGGAAGGTGACCTCTTCGAATTGTGTGATGAGGTCCTCTATGCGGGCATGGTATTTTTGCAAGCCGGGTCTATGGTTTTCCACTTGTTGGAGACTTGGTTGATGATCAAGTGAGTCCCCATAAACTTCGAGTTTACGGACATTCCTCTCGAGTGCGGCTTGTAGTCCGGCGGCGCGAGCTTCATATTCGGCGGCATTGTTGGTTACCTCGAAATTGAGCTTTATAGCAATTGGGGTGTGCTCGTCTTTGGGATCCACCAAGAGCATACCGATGCCGTTTCCCTTTTGGTTGGCCGCTCCGTCGAAGAACGATTGCCATCGGTTTTCGCCTTCGATTGCGAAGATTCCCTCGTCTGGAAATTGTGGTTCGGGGCCTCGAGCCTCGTCGGTTGGGAAATCGGCCCGGTTGTTCGGCCATGGCCCGTCCCTTGATTGATTTTTGGTTTACGTTACTTGATGTCAAATTCCGCCGGGAAGAAAGACCATTTGGCGAGCCTCATTGACGAGAGATGGTTTGTCGAAGAGGTACTTGGCGGGTCCATTTTGGAAACCAAGTGTGCGTGTGCATTGCATGTAGTGCCGTAGTTTCCCGACAACCCATACAGTGCGCGAGTTTTCTCGAGAATTTGAGTAATTGAGTTATTTGCCTTGAAACTTTCGGCCGACGAAGTAGATGGCGTTTTCGACCCGTGACTCTTTCTTTTCTTGACGAGCATGGCTCAAGCTGCGGTGTCGGTCCACGGTTAGGTATAGCAACGGTGGCTTTTCCTCGTGGGGAGGACGAGAGAATCGGAGGACTCACAAGGTATGCTTTTATTTTTTCAAAGGCATCTTGGCATTACGAGTTCCATTCGATGTCGGCGTTCTTCTTCATCGGCTTGAAGATTGGCTCGCACATAGAGGTCAATTGGTTGACGAAGCGGGCGATATATTGCGGGCGGCCCATGAAGCTTTTCACCTCTGCAGGGTTTGCGGTGGTCTCATTTCGATGATAGCTTTGATCTTTTGAGGATCCACCCTCGATGCCTCTCTCGGTGACCATGTATCCCAAAAACCTTGCCTCGGCTAACCCCAAATGTGCATTTGGCGGGGTTAAGCCTCATTGAGTGTTTTCGGAGCGGTGAAGAATTTTCTCAGTGCAGCGAGGTGTTGTCCGTCTGATCCCTTTGAGTGAACGATCATGTCATCGACGTACACTTCGATCTCTTTGTGGATCATATCGTGGAAGAGGGCGGTTCTTGCCCGTTGGTAAAGTAGCCCGGCGTTCTTTAGTCCGAACGGCATTCTTGTGTAGCGGTAGGTTCCCAGGGGTTGTGAAAATTTGTCTTTTCTTGGTCTTCTTCGGCCATCTTGATCCGATGTAGCCGGCAAAACCGTCCACGAAGGACTTGACTTCGAAATTGGGTGTAGTGTCTACCAACATGTCGATGTTGGGTAGTGGAAAAATCGTCCTTGGGACTTGCTTTGTTGAGATCTCGGAAGTCCACGCAACGGCGTACTTTTCCATTGGCCTTGGTGGCCAGTGACAATATTGGAGAGCCATGTGGGGTACTCGATCACCACTGATGCAGAAGCCGACGCGGAGCATTTTCGATCTCCTCTTTGACTTGTAAAGACCATTACGGCTTGATTCGGCGTAGCTTTTGCTTGATGGGCTTAGCCTCGGGATTTAAGGGAATCCGGTGCTCCACAATGTTAGGATCTAATCGGGCATGTCTCGGTAAGACAGCGAACACGTCCACGAACTCTTTGAGCGGTGCGATCAATGCGTCTTGCTCTGTGCCGGTGAAGAAACTTCCGATTTGCGTCTCTTTTGGCTCTTGGCGGTTCCCAAATTCACTTTGGTTAAAACCTCCTCGGCGGCTTGGGCCCGGTTTTCTCTCGTTTGACAACATGCTTAAAGATGTGCTTAATGTATTGTTCGTTTAATGTAATGCGCTTCTTTATCAAGTGAATCGTTATTAGCTTGTTTGTGTGTTAGTTAATTTATCGGTTGTTAAAGATGCAATGAGAGGATACTCGGAAAGATCGAAGCATTCATTAAGAGCATACGGGAATACATTATTGGCAATGAGTTCGTAATCTTACGGCGTGAGGCCATCGGATGACTCGAGAGACTCAAATTAAAGCTAATGGACTCGGGATGAGTTTTGACACTAGACTCTAGGACTCGAGGGTCGGACCAAGTTGTTCGATCATGTCCTTTTTCTTGGCGGTAGGTGGGAGAATGTGGCCCGGTTATTGAGGGCAATGAGCTTGATAGGAGATGGGGTTTGAAAGGCTTTATGTCACCGTTCCCGATCATTGCTATCACGAGTTATCGAAACAAAATCGATTAGATCCGGCATCTCGATTTCTTCTTTGAAGAGCGAGGTGTAGCGGTGGTTCGTCCCAAGCATCGTCTGCGGAGTCTCTTGCTTTTGTCTTGGGCATTGCTAGCTCGAATGCGAGACTCGTCCCGCTTGTTGAAGGCGGGAGTGTTGACGAGAGAGTTTTTCGAGTTCTTCCGCCAAAGAGGGAGTTTTTCCGAACCAAAATTCGCTGTGAATAGTGGTGGTTGTGGATCACGGCGGGGGCGGTGTGTCGAGGAATGCTCTTCGGACGAGGATTTGGCTTGAGGCCTCAGAATCTTGCCGGGTTACTGCTGGAGCTTGTCCATGGTTGTCGGCCGGCTTTGTTTGGCGGCGATCGGCTCTGTTCCTTTTTCGGATCTTCTTCCAAGTTGCCGGCCTTCCTTGTGAAGTACTTGGTCATGTCGAAGGCTGTAAGGACGAAGATCGGAGATTGCGTGCAAGCCTCTTTTGTTATACGTGGAGCGTTTTCGTGCGGCTCGCTTGTCCTCCGCAATGTGTTCGGGAGTAGGAGAGTATCCCGGGCCGTGCGAGTATTGTTCTTTGATATTGATGATACGTTGAGTGCCACGATGGCGTTTTCCCAAGCGAGCCCGGGATGTAGTTCATGTGCTTCATCATTTTCATCGGGGGAGGGATCTTGTCCCAAATCAAAGGCGGAGTCTATGTGGCACACTTGGGCCTTTGGGCTTTCGATGGTGAACCACTGTTAACATCATGCCATCATCGTCGGGTTTTGATTTCTAAGACCGGGACGCCGTTGGTATCGGTCCTTTCAGTGACTATCTTTGTCGCCGTAGATGATGGTCATATCTGTTCCTTGGATGAACTTTACGCAGCAGCGATGGAGAGTGGATGCCACCCCATTGATCGATGTAGCCAGGCGTCCCAAAATGGCGATGAATGTGATCGGGATGTCGATGACTTGGAAGTCTGTCGGGACCATTTGTTTTCCAAACCAAAGGTTGAAGGTGGCTATTCCCAAGGCTGGGCGGGATGTTGAGTCGTATGCCTTGATTGCACAGTCGAGGGTTTTAGATCGGTTGCTTTGATCCCTAGCAAATCCATCATTTTGGCTGGAAGGACGTTCATGGATGATCCCCCATCTACCAATACCCAGGGAGACGGCGCTCGTCCGGTTGAAGCTGTTATGTAGAGAGGCTCGTTGTGGTCGGCCCAAATTTTGGAAGATCGAGTTCTCGTGAAGGTGATGATATTCTTTGTAATTGGCGTTGCCAATCATACGAAGCTTGCTTCCTCGGTGTCCTTGTGATGGGAACCATAGGTGCAGGCCGAGGCTTTCTTCCAACTTGAGCTTGTGCGGGTAAGATGAAGTGAGTAAGGACCGAGTGAGATGTTAGCCTGGGTGCGCTTGAGTCGTGTCAAGACAGGATCTTCGGCCTTTGGGTCCGGGGTTTCGGCTTCTTTGGCGTAGGGTCCCTTTTCGGTTCGTGGCTCGGGTATGGCGGCCTTTTGTACGTCCGTGGAGGATTCCTTTGGGATTTGACCGGAACGTGTCGAGAACATTCACCTCTGGACTTATGGTTTTGCTTGTCTCTCCCGTTTACGTAGTAGGAGGAGCACGATTGGCGTAAGGCCATGCTGCGCATTTCAATTCGTTCACTTGTCATGGCTTTTCTTGAAGCATCAATAGTGGCTTTGAGATCTTCCCAAGACGGGGTTGGATTGTACGGACCTTCGGGCCTTCGGTGGCGGTGCGGCTCGTCGGTGATCATGGAGCAAACATTGTCGTGGCCACTGTGAAGAAGCTAGGTGGGGAGATTTCTTTGGAGTAGATGACATAGTAGTCAAACCTTCTGAGGGTTCTCCAAGGGTTCCGGCGTGGGATCACGGATTCGTACCTCTTTTCAGCTTTTGTTGAGAAGATAGCTTCTTCTTTCGTCGAGGACGGCCCTCGTTCATTGCATCACGGAATTCCATTTCCGACAAGCACCTTCTGTCGCGGAACGTCCCGCGAGATGTGTTCGTTGTTCGGGCGGTGGTCTTGGGACCTCGGGGAGAGGCTGGATGGGCGGGCTTTCCTCTGCAGAAGGTCTTGTGGCCTTACGTCATAAGCTCGCATGGCTCGTACGAGGTAAGGGTTGACTTCTCGGGAGACAAATGAGAGGCATTAGAGCTGTCAGGAGCGATCATAGCTCGGGAAGCCCAGGTGGTTGGGTGGCTAAGGTTCCAGTGGTGCATGGCACCTTCGATCGAGCTTGTTGCTCACCTTGACGTTTCTCAATAGCCATGAGGACCTGCCAAATTTCTTCGAGTGTTGGGAAATTTCTTGGGGGTAAGGTCCCGTTCTCATCCTTGTTATCCCGACTTGGCCGTAGGGGATTTGACGAATATCTGGTGACGGAGGTGGGAAGAAGGTAGGACCTTCTTTGTTTTGACCTTTGGGAGACGGGTTCAGGGTACTCTCGACCACTCTGTTAGGTTTGGAGGGGGTGATGGGCAAGGTTTAGACACGGGAATGGCCTAACGGGATAAAGGGGAAAGCTCACGTGGCATGCGGTTTCCGTTTCTTTTATTTTTTGATTTTTTTTTTTGTTGTTTTAATTTACTTAAAACGTGTTTTCTCGAGAGTCCTAGGTAGGTTGGAAAAGATTGCTCTTCTTTTCGCAACTATGCTAGATCACAGGTCGATGGAGACCATACGTGCGGCTATAAGCCCCTCGTTTTGCACATGTATTTCGACATCCCGGGGTGGACCGGCCCCGGGGCGAGGGTCCTATAGTGCAAGCGGTTTCCACCGGCCTAAAAGAAAATCGAACCTAAGGACCGAGCCTGTCATGTTCGTTTTGATGCGTTAGCCATGTGAATAGTGAACCGAGCCGGCCACGGCTGAGTCAAGATCGGAGTCAAGAGTTCGGCATGACCTCTCTTTACCTTGCTTGCGCAAGGGATCCGTGACGTTAGGCGTTGGTGGGTCATATGGTCATGGGCGACGTATGGCGTGATGACATGGTGTCATGAGCATGGATGTATATCGGGACGGAACATCGTGCAGGGTGTAGCTTCGGAAATCAAGATCGAGTCAAGATTTTAGCATGACCTTTTCATCAGCTTTGCTTGCGAGGATCTTGAGTTCCGAGCCTTGACTCGAAAATGGCCGGCATGGTATATGTATCCGAGTGTATGACACGGGTTGAGTAAAAACCAGCAGTCCGGGACCAGTGTGACTCAAGACTCAAACGTGCGGGGTTGACGCTTGGCTAGGATGGGATGTTTGGAATGATCCGTGCGCGCCCAAGAGGCCTAGGAAGACCAAACGGTACTGCAACCGAGACCACTCCGGGTTAAGGGTTGTAGTGTGCAGTGTATCCGAGGCGGCGGTGCGCATAGTGTGCGGTGTAACCGAGGCGGCGGTGTGAGTAGAGTGCGGTGTAACCGAGGCGGCGAAGTGCGCGTAGTGTGCGGTCTCTAAAATTCTTTTACGAGTAAAATAGAAATTTTTGAAGAATTTTGAATGTATGCACGTATGTATATTGATGCATTTTTTTTTTTTTGTATTTTTATTTTTTTGTTTAAAATAAAAATAAAGCACGTGCACACACACACAACAGCTTAAAGGAAGGGGTAAAATGAAAGTTTGACCCCCATCATCGTTTTAAAAATCTTTTGTTTTGTTTAAAAGTTTTTAAAACAAAAATCCCAGCCAGTCGCCAAGCGAAATTACCGGATCCGAGAAGGCCTCGCGGCCGCATCGCGGCATCTTTCGCGTTGGAGGTGTCTCGCCGTTTTGCTTTCGCATTTTTGTAGAGTCGCCACGCCGTTTTATTAAGCCCAAAACATTGAAAAAGGGCATCGGTTTAAAGATAAATTTTAAAGCTGTTTTTGTGTGATGAGATTTTGAGTTCTGGAGGTCGGGATGACTCCTCGGGAAGAGAATATTAGAATATTAGAGCTCACCGAGTAGCCTCGTAAACGAGTCTTTCGGATACCCCTAATATCCTTTAAAATGTGTGTGTGTGTGTGTGCTTTTAAAAATGCATCTTTGTATCGGATGTCTACATTGTATTGAAATGTATTGAAATAGAATAGGAAGGAAGCCTTACCAATGTTGGTTCGTGGTCTCGTCTTCCGCAGGGAATAGTGTTTGAGGTCGGAGTAGCGTTCGGATTGCTTCGGGGAGATGCCGGTTGTCCGCGACGTAGCTCGGCGTGAGTTGAGGTTGTAGGCTGCGTTCGGGCGAGAGGTTCGGCGTGCGTGGGGATCGTCGGGATCGGTCGGGGCGAGAGGTTCGGCGTGCGTTGAATCGTTGGTTGGATTCGGGCGAGAGGTTCGGCAGGTTTGGGATCGCCGGTTTGACTCGGAAAGAGCGGGACACCGTGGGAAAGACCGAGGCGAGGCCTCGGAGTACCACGAGGGGCCTCGTGAGTACCTCGAGAGTGCCTCGGGCGGCGCGGGAGCGTCTCGGGAGCGCTCGGAGAGGCTTCGGAGCACCTCGAGGGGCTCGGGAAGGCCTCGGAAGGATCCGAAGGGGCGGGAATGCCTCGAAAGGTCTTAGAAGGGGAGCCGAAGGCTTAGGGAGGAAGAGAGAAGTGGGAGGAGTGAAAATGAGGAGGGGGAGCCCTCTATTTATAGTCTCGTATTTGGTGCAAAAGAGGTCCGTACGGACCTCCTCGTTATCCCGGGATTTTGGTTTTTCACCGATTTGAGGAA